>RJVU01026577.1:2181802-2201363 GCA_003731715.1 Anabarilius grahami
GGAGTTTATTTTAAGCCTACTACCATTCATCTGTTTGCATCTGTAGATTTATTCTAAATTAACCAAAACAAGCTAATCTGCATATTTAAACGCATCAATAATTTGTTTTCCTGAACTGTTAATGCTTAATGCATTATATATTATAACGAATGCCTGCAGAGGGCGCAAAAAGTCTGCTGATTTTTGTTGTTAGACAGCACAGCACGATCAAATCCACGATCAAAGCCAACCACCATGATTCTTTAAAAATATATTATTAGTTAAATAATAATATTCGGCCACTTCTTTGTGATAGAAATGCTACAGACACTGTAATTTCTTCAACAAGAATATGTGGGCATCAAACATGCAAAGACAGCGAGGGTTTAAACTTTTATTGATGCATTATCCTGTGTAAGCGTAGATTTAAGAATATCATTATGTAGCTAATGCTGTATTATGATTTTTAAATAGTTTTAACAAATCATGCATCCTTAGAAAACTGTTGCTGATTGCTGAAAACTGAAAATGCTCCTCTTCTGGTATTGACGGCCCAACCGATATCTTCACCATGGTTCAAAACGCAATGCATAGCACAGTAAAAATAATTGAAATTATAATATAACATAAATTAGTATCAAATCAGGCAGATGCGTTGATGATGGTCAAACTATTAATGCAGCATTACATGTATAAATAACCCTTAAATAGCCCAAACTTTCAGGTTTGTGAACATAGGCTAGCCTACCTGAAAGAAATGCAAGGGATGGATCCATCTAGGGCTTTTTTTTTCGATTCTCATCACCAGACAGGAGTTGCATTTTCGCGGGAATAGTTGTCACAAGTTTTCAGCCAGCAGCAAACTCGAGGTTAGGTGGGGCGGGCATGAATGGCGCGTCGCGGAGTGAGGGCATCTGAATTCGACAAAGCCGACCTGATATAGTTTTTTTTAAATTTGTTTTATTCAGTAAATATATTTGTTTGACAGGGAAGCTGTGCGCAAACAGGAATATATTAATTTATAAAAAAAAAATTTAAAAAAGCACCCCAGAAAAAAAGGGCACTTTCTCTCGAGGAAGGTAAAGGGCAGGTGCTCAAGCCCCTTTTTTGTCTATGTGTGCACGTGCCTGGTAGATGGACACCATTGACATCCATAGTATGGAAAAAAAAATACTATAGAAGTCAATGGGGCTGTTTAGTTACCGACATTCTTCAAAATATCTTCTTTTGTGTTCAGCAGAAGACATTTATACAGTAATGGAACAACTTGAGGTTGTGTAAATGATGAGTAAAAAAAAATTTCATTTTTGGGTGAACTATCCCTTTAATGGAAAAACAGCTTGCCATACTTGCTGCCCTACTCACTCTCAGGAGAAAAACAGCACATGCTATGCGCTGCGGATCTCAAGGGAGCCGTGCAAAAACAACAAGCATTGGATCCTCAAGCCAAGCCCCTTTGCGCGGAGACTTGTGTCTCTGCATATTTTAACATCCACGTGTACATATCACGTCTATATTCTTAGGTATATTGCTATAAAGTACATAACTTAAATTGTTTATATGGCAGCCGGTTTTATGATATCAGCACTTACAAATTTGAAATATTAAAAAAAAAATAATAATAATAATAATAAAATGTGCATTGTAATAACGTACGCTATTAGGCAATTTTAAAATTACTAATACTAATGCTACTACTACTAATAATACCTAATAGACATATATAATAGTTATTATCATTCGGTTATTTATAATTTTTAATTCTGCCATTTAAATGTCAGAGCTCATGCATATGTTTGTATTTAGTCTTTTAATTATTCAGAAAATAAGTTGCATTATTATTTTCCTCCCCAGTGCACTCAGCCTGTGGTCCAGCCAAAGAGCGCTGGAGTATGTTCATAATAAAGACGTCACCCTGTGCTTTGACCGTGCCAACCAAGTGCGCAGCTCTTAACTGTACAACTACAATCTCGACATGCTTACGAACGACCGAGGAATCCTCACATCCCCTGCGCTCGTCAACACAAACATTCTGGCCCCGACATCTGCAGTGGGTCGGTAGCCAAGACACCGTTTTTCACTACAGGACGTTTTTGGGCACGCGGACTTCTTTGCTGCGCACTTGAAGCTGATTCGCGAGGATTTAAAGGAAGGAGCAGGGACTCTTAAGGTATTTCAAACTGCGACAGCGCCTATGAGTATCGTTATCCAGCATGTGCGAGAGAGAAAGAGCATGTGTGCACGACATGTTTAAATCGTCTTAGCGTGTATCGTTTGCTTCACAGCTTCTCGTGCAAATATTTTTAACGTGTGGCGTTGTTGACGCTTAGCGTCCTTCATTATGAACGCTTTCGTTCGTGGCCCGTGTAGCCTTGCGCTATTCCTTCCCAACCCTTTTATATTTCATTTTAGTTTCTCGAAAGTTCGAGAAAACATTATTGAGGGGTTAAGAAATGGTGAAAAGTGTACTACGCACTTATCCGCACCGTGGTGATATGAGCTCGCGAAAGAGACACGCCCACTTCCAGTGTGTACGCGTGAGGAGCGCGTGTTTTTCCGTGCACAGTGTCACTTTGATGCTGTTTGCATAACCAGATTTGCTTTCTGACAGCCAACACGTTCTTATCATTTTCCATTAAATTACTATCGAGTTTCGTTAATCTTAAGTACTAATCTGAATTGGAGACCTTTAAATGGTGTATAATGCGGAATGTTGGTTGTGTTTTGTGAACTGCAGGGGGCAGTGAGTGAGTCCTAGATGGAGTCAGTATTGAATGATAAAGTTTGAGTCATGCGATTTATAGGTCCCTTGAGTGTGTGTGCCTTTCTCCGTGAAAGAGAATGAGTCACATCTGACGGGAACCCTTCTGGAAGGTGCTGTTTATCACATCCCAAAGAATATGTTTCACATGAAGATGAGGCTATGGAATCATGCAAATTAATGAATATTAATACAGAGGATTTTATCTACCATATCTCCATTTTATTTTACACCCTAACTTGTGTTTGTTGTACATTTTATAAAATCCTTAAACATTCTGTTTATTTCCAGCTTTAGAAAAAAAGTTAACGTTTTCTGAATGTGAGCTCAACTATATGTATATTTATTCCATACATAAGTATTGCTCCTGTGATGGAGGAGGTGTCAGGTCCCCGGTCCTGCACTGCAAAGCCCCCACGCAGTCTGCTGGAATGGAAGAAGAGAGTCAAGTCTGAGTACATGAGGTTGAGACAGCTGAAACGCTTTCGCAAAGCTGAGGAGGTCAAGGTAGAAAGTCTTTTGCAGTTGCACTTTTGTTTCATCTTCTTTTACTCTGTCAGACCTTTCACTATGTCTTATTCTGTATTTTTCATTTCTCTCTTCTTTAAAAGTTTTTATATACACTAATGTTCACTGTATTTTTAAAGAAATGAATACTTTTATTCAGTAAGGATGCTTTAAATTGATTGACAGTGACAGTAAAGACATTTATAATGTTACTAAAAACTTCTATTTCAATAAATGGCATTTAAAAAAAAAAAATTCTATTCATCAAAGAATCCTGAAAAAAATGTATCACAGTTTTCAAAAACAAAACTGAAAAACAACTGTTCCCTTTCGATACTCCACTTCGTACTGCGTATGGGGAAAAGTCTCCCTTTTTCCCCGTTACTGAAGCCTTTTTCAATAACGCAGTGCAACTGCACCGTCATTGGTTCACTCATAGACAAGTCGTTGAACCAATGACGGCGCGGCACGGCCGCGCAGCCTATAGGCGAAGAGCGCGCGAATCTTCCCGCCGAAATGGGCGGGGCAGGTGACTATATAAGCCGGCGATTCGCCATAGGACATCAGNTTGCCGTGCCACAGGGCTGCGGCTTCAGTGTCGTCGCTTCAGTCGTATGACCTGATGTCCTATGGCGAATCGCCGGCTTATATAGTCACCTGCCCCGCCCATTTCGGCGGGAAGATTCGCGCGCTCTTCGCCTATAGGCTGCGCGGCCGTGCCGCGCCGTCATTGGTTCAACGACTTGTCTATGAGTGAACCAATGACGGTGCAGTTGCACTGCGTTATTGAAAAAGGCTTCAGTAACGGGGAAAAAGGGAGACTTTTCCCCATACGCAGTACTCGTTCCGTATCTCAGGGAACCGAGGTTACGTCAGTAACCGAGTACGTTTTCAACATTGATAATAATAAGAAATGGTTCTTGAGCATCAAATCATCATATTAGAATGATTCATCATTTAGAACGATCATGTGACACTGAAGACAGGAGTAATGATGCTGAAAATTCAGCTTTGCATCACAGGAATAAATTACACTTTAAAATATTTCACAATATTACTGTTTTTACTGTATTTTTGATCAAATAAATGCAGCTTTGGTGAGCATAACTGACTTCTTTCAAAAACATAAAAACAATCTTACTGACCCCAAACTTTTAAATGGTAGTGCATTTCTTTTAGTTTTTTTGTCAATCATTCTACTTTCTTTTATGATTTTGATATTTTTCCATGCTGTTTTAACTTCATAAATTTAGCTTTCAGTAGAGTTGTCAAAAGTACCGACTTTCGGTACCTAGTTGGTACTGAAATTTTAAAAATGTGATGCTTTGAGCGGATTCATAAACACCTCTGATTGGCCATTGTGTTGACGCGCTCATCCGATATGTCCAGGGGTGTAGCTATCGTTTCAGAAGTGAGGAGGACAGAAATGTCAGTTTTATCTGACTTTTGTCTAATTGACAGATTTTTTTTTTATTATTATTATTACTTTTAATTCAAAATCAGTTTGCTTTTAAAGAGAAATCAAATACACTGCTGAACAATAACCAATATCTATAATATTTTTTTCCTATACTTTAGGTCATGACAATTTTATGATTGGTTTATGTACTACAAACACTTGTGCATTAAGTCCTCATGGATTTTATACAATGTAAAAAATGATCACAGAATAAGGCAGAAAATATACAGTACCTATCAAAAGTTTGGAAACATTACAATTGTTTAATGTTTTTGAAAGAAGTCTCTTCTGCTCACCAAGGCTGGATTTATTTAATCAAAAATTAAATAAAAACAGCAATTTTGTGAAATAGTATTACAATTTAAAATGGCTATTTTCTATGTGAATATATTGTAAAATGTACAATATATGTGGTCAAAGCTGAATTTTCAGCATCATTACTTCAGTCTTCAGTGTCACATGGTTCATTCAGAAATCATTCTATTATGCTGATTTGATGCTCAAGAAACATTTCCGATTATTATAAATGTTGAAACAGTGCTGCTTCATATATTTGTGGAAACCATGATACCATTCATTGTGGTAAGATTAAAAAAGAGAGAAATTAATACTTTTATTTATCAAGGATACATTAAATTTATCAAAAGTGATAGACAACATTTATGTTACAACATATTTCTATTTGATAAATGTTAATGAATTAATGTAATATATTCAAATAAATGCTGTTCATTGAACTTTCTATTCATCAAAGAATCCTGAAAAAGTAAATGTTTCCACAACAATTTTAAGCAACTGTTTTCAACACTGATAATAATCATAAATGTTGTGCATCTTGAGCATCAAATCATCATATTACAATAATTTCTGAAGGATCATGTGACACTGAAGACTGAAGTAATGATGCTGAAAATTCAGCTTTGATCACAGGAATAAATTACACTTTTTACTCAAATTTTACTGTATTTTTGATTAAATAAATCCAGCCTTGGCAAGCATAAGAGACTTCTTTCAAAAACATTAAAAAGGTTGTCAATTAGCACTGCATTATTCATATGCTTTGTCAATAAATACCTTGAGATGGCTTGAAAAGCATACATAATCCATATCTTGTTGCATTCGTGTGTTTATTGTCTTCATGTTTCATCAGTCAAAAATGTTTCTGCTTTTTATTCAGCTGCTGCTACAGCGAATAGCTGAATTACTTCTATGAATCCGTTTTTGGACTTTCTGCGAGAGAGCGCCCTCCGGCTTCCAGTATGAATGAAACATATATTACACGAGAGTGATTGCTCTGTAATGTTTAGATCGCCTCATTTTAGTTAAGAATAAAATGACAGGTCATGCATAACTATCTTTTCTCTTTGAATTTAAATCTAGATTTATTCGCATTGGCCTCTTTGTGAACACACTTGCCCGAAAAAAGTGCGGGGGACTAATGTACGTTCTATTAAAAGTGAGGAGGACACGTCCCCCGCGTCCCCCACGTATTCTATGCCCCTGCTTCAATAATCAAAGCTTCAAAAACTTTGTAAATAGTCATCAATCGGTCTATCACGGACCAGACGCCTGCTTTAAAACGCTTTCAAATTCAAACACTTCTGTGTGCTTTCAAACGCTCCCGTGCGTTGATCATTGTAGCCAATCACAAACATATCTGATGAGAATGTCAACACAATGGCCAATCAGAGGTGTTTATGAATCCACTCGACAGCGCTCAAAGCATCACATTTTTAAAACTTCGGTACCAAGTCGGTACTTTTAACAACTTTAGTCTTTTTAACTATTAGGCTGAGTCTTTGTGTGTGTGTGTGTTTTTCACAGGCTCTATTCCAGTCGAATCGCCATAAGATTGAAGAAAGAACTGAGCTGCTGAATGAGGAATGGTCCAAGCTCCGAATCCAGTCCATTCCTCTGTCCACAACCAGTGGCACTCTGCCCAACAAAAAGGCAAGAATGACACAGCCGGGGACCTTGACTACCACTAACCACTGTCAGTCATCCTGCATCTGCTCTATGACACTAGATCGCTTTACTGTGAATTGAACCTGCTGCTAATTCAGCACAAGACTGTCCCCTCTAGCTGATTTATGAGCTAAATCAATACATAGTCAGCTTTGCCTTGGCATTTTCCAAACCTAATTTATTCTAACAAAATGCCAGTAATGACTCAAGATCAGGTGCCACAGTTCGCCTTCCATTTCCTGCAGTACCCACTTTATCATACATTACCTGACAAGCGTTTAGATCATTCTAATGATGTTTTTAATGGACTGACTGTGGCACAGTTAACCTCTAATTAATAAGTCCGGGCAGATATTACCAGTAGACCGGTAAAAATGCAGCAAGGTGTGATATTTTTTCTTTTTTTTATTATTATTTTTTTTCCCCACTTTATAAAATTGCTCTGTTGCCAAAAATGTATTTGAATGTTTGCCAAGTCAGTGCTCAATATCTAAAACTCCTGTGATATTCACAATAAAAGCAGCCGGCGGGCACAGCAGAGCTTAGTTCTCTGTTGAAGACAGAGAGACTGCTCCACATACCAGCACAGCTGGATCCTGCATGCAACAGCACTGCAAAAAAATACCACACTTGAAGTTCTTCAGATACACCAAACCAAATATTTTTTGATTTGTGGATAATGATTTTGTCACAAATGTAAATGTATATCCATGGTCACACACTTGTACCCAGATTGATTTTTCTGTCTAGTAGTTTCTATCACTGATTTGGTGTGATATTTTAAAGAGATAGTTCACCCCTAAAATTTAAATACTTTCACTATTTACTCACCTTCATGTTGTTAAGCGGGACTGAAACTTTCATGCTTCAAAAAGGACACAATAACATAAAGTATCATAAATGGTCTGTATGATTAGTGCACTATATTCCTTCTGAAGCCATACAAGCTTTGAGTGATGAACAGACAAAAATAACACTTTTGTCATCCACCCTTGATCTCAATACCATGCTTATGAGCAGAATTAAAGAGTTCATTTGCAAAAACAGATAACTCCATTTTTATTAATTCTCACTAATCATGTTTTTTATTGTGCATTCCAAGTAATATCAATCAAACTGCAGTTGGGTTGTTTTAATTAAGTAGTAATAACAAAATTAAAGTTCATTGAAAGTATGTGTTTTATATATATTAAAAGTTTGTTTTTAGCAAAAGCAGATAACTCCACATTTCATGTTTCAGAGTTAAACAAAACCAAGGAATTGCTTTGTAATTGCATTTAAAACACACGTGTGTACACAAACGCACACACACACTAACAGATCAGCACACACATTTACGCACACGCACACAATACCGGCTTTTCTGATAAAACGCGTTTATGGTTCTGAACGTGCTATACGTGGAGAATAACGCAGTCAATTTATTTACTTTTTTTTTTTTTAAATGTAGCGATTATCGGTTTTTGCAAATGAACTCTTCAGTTGATGACTGATATGTGAATCTTTTCAATGAATCAGTTGATCTAGTACACACAACTGATCTAAATACATAGTTCAGTCATGAAACTCTAACCGAGTGCTGATTGGTTCCTCTAATGCAGTGGCATCAGCCAACAAGATGTACTTCCTAATCCACATAAACACATATATTTGTACCCTAGCCTGGAATCTCCTTGCTGCGCGATTATGAAAACTTCTGTTTACTCCTCCTCCTCCCCAGCACCACCTGTAGAGATCTGCTACGGGGGTTTTAATATTACTCCTGAAAGCAACATTTACCTTATGTATGTTATTTTAACTAAACTGAACAAATTCTTGTATTTGCAGTAGCAGATCTCGTCCGCCAAATTCAAGAACGTGTACATTGCATGCCCCATGCCAATAAATGCTGGTTAAATAATTTACTCCGGGAGTTGTCATGATTGAAATGATTTTGCCACAAATCAGCCTCATCAGTTCAACTTGATTCAAACGATAATATAATAAACTATAATATGGCTTCAGAAAATTTAGACTTGGAATACAGTGCATGCATCGTATGAACTACTTTTACGATGCTTGTGCATCCTTTTTGAAAGCCTTCAACCATGTTTATTGTAAAATGCATGGAATTGAGTGACAAGTTTAATTCTTGAAAATGTCTTCTTTTATTCTTCCCTATAAGAAAGAAAGTCATTTCGGTTTGCATTAGCATGATGATTACAGAAATTTCATTTTTGGGTAAACATTTCCTTTATTAATAGATAATTATTTATTTTTATTCAGTGATCTGTTTGTAAACTAGGAAAAATTTATTCAAATGCAACTAATATAAAATTAATATATATTTAAATTACATTGGCTAATTAATATATGTAAGGCTAAAGCAATTTAACAGTTCTCTAATAGTTCTGAGTGACACTTTGACTTATCCTCTGTTTTTCCTGTGTTCCTTTTCTTGTCCAATCACAGTTGTGCATGGTAGAGTTTGGCTTTCCGTCCTTTCCGAACCAGGCAGTTGCCATGCGTCCCTTGACAACTGTTGCTGGGATACCATTCATGTACTCCTGGTCCCCTTTGCAGCAGAACTTCATGGTACTGGATGTGGACAATAAGCGCACACACATTAACACATAAAGAGCACTCAATCATGATCACCATTAGCAGCCTGCGTCTGCAGAAAAAGAAGGAGAGAGAAAAGCATCATTTTATGACACTGGTCATTTTAAAAGTAGGTCACCCTGCAGCAGCGCATTCACATGTTCAGACAGCCCTAAGCATGTGTTTTTGAAATCATCTCTCAGGTAGAGGAGGATGTGCGTCTTTAAACACCTACACTCACTTGCAGGCACAAATATAGGCATATACAAAAACACCCACCTGCAACTCACATTTACAATATCGTTGTGCATTTCTCTCTCATTTAAAAAAACCTTACTAATGCAGTAAAAAATCACAGCCCTCTTCCTACCATCTTTTTTCCCTCTCTTTGTCTCTGAGGTGGAAGATGAGACGTTTCTGCATAATATCCCTTACATGGGAGATGAAGTGTTGGAACAGGATGAGGCTTTCCTGGAAGAGCTTATTGACAATTATGACGGGGTGCATGGTGACAGAGGTGAGCATTACAATACATATTTACACACATTATCAGAGGCGTCACTAGACCTGGACTGAATCTCTTCTGGATGTTTTAAAGACACAAAAGTAAAAAAAGTAAATAAGTTTCAATAAAAATTGGCATAAAATAATTTGACAGTTATTATTACCATATTTTATTCAACCACTCAATCCTAACATACACTACCATTAAAAGTTTGGGCTACTTTTTTTTGATGGAAAGTATAATAAAACATAAAAAAGTAATATTGTGAAATATTATTATAATTTAAATTAATTGTTTTCAGATAAAATGTAATTTATTCCTGTGATGCAAAGCTGAATCTTCAGCATCTTTACTCCAGTCTTCAGTGTCAAAAATCATTCTAATATGCTGATTTGATGCTCAAGAACATTTCTGATTATTATCAATGTTGAAAACAGTTGTGTCGCTTAACATTTTTTCAGGATTCTTTGATGAATAAAAGGTTCAAAAGAACAGCATTTTTTTGAAATAGAAATCTTTTGTAAGATTATAAATGTCTTTTCTGTCACTTTTGATCAATTTAAAGCATCCTTGCTGAAAGAAAAAAAATCGTACTTACCCTAAACTTTTGAATGGTAATGTAGATGCTGTTCTTCCTCTTGTTGTGATGTCAATTTATCATATGTTTTATGAGTGTTAGACCGACAGTGTGATGTAGATAAGTATCTTGTACCTTGATAACAGAGGGAGGATTCATAAATGATGAGATCTTTAAGGAGCTGGTGGAGGCATTGAGCCAATACTCAGACCCAGAGGAAGAAGAGGAGGAAGAACCTAAAGAGAGAACAGAAAACAACAAGGAGGAGGAGGAGGAGGAGGAGGAGAAAGGGATGCAGAAAAGTGTAGCAGAAGGACCTGAGGAGTCAAAAGAGGGCTTCTTCAAGAGAAAGAGGAGCACTGCTGAAGGTGAGTTGGTTTTGAGCAGAAACAAAATAATGAATAATTCTGATAATAAACAATACACATAAATATACATTATATAATAAGTTTTTAAAAAGTCTATTAATTATTTGTATAATTAAATAATTTGATTTAATAAAAATGAATACAATTGAATGCTTTTGTATTATAAAAATAATAATATCTTTTTATTTTATTTTATTATCTTTTATGTTTGATGGCCATATGTTGTGTCAAATTACCAAAGAATTAGGGCTTTTAATAGACAGTTTGCAGTATAGCACTTTACGACCAGAGACACTAGAGTTGAATTTCACTGGTTGAACATCAAATTGACTAGAACTCACATGTGTTGCCCATCAGATCAGCCTCTGTGTGTCTGTCTCTACGTGCAATTGTTTGCTCTGAGTGTCGCCTCTATTCCCAGAGAGAGCTGGGTAAACCTGTTTGTTCATTCAGTTTGTTTTAGGCCAGTATCCCGTTACAGTACACACTGACCCCTACGCCACAGCAGAGGAAATTTGCACACACACACATAAGCACTAGTATACTTTTGCTTTATAAATCAAATTTTGGAAATGCTGATTTTATTTTTGCTTTCCCATCACCAGGACGAGAGCTCTCCACCAATAAGAAGATTCCTCATGACAAGATTTTCACAGCTATTGCGTCCATGTTTCCATACAAAGGCACCATGGAGGAACTGAAGAACAAGTAGGCCACACTATTGAAAATCTGAACTTTTTTTTTTTAGTTTTTAGACTTCCTTTTTTAGAAAGAAATGGGATCAGGACGAGAAGCAGGCCGGATTCAAACCTGCCTCTTTCAAATGTGTAACATGTAGAGCGCGTGCGCAGATCCCATGTAATCTGTCAACATCTGATCTCTTTAATAGTGAAACTTTAGTATATGTAAATGTGAATTGTGTATTTTATAACACTTTTCAAATTTTTTTTTTTAACACTCTCCTGTCTCCCATTGTTTGCACAATCAGATGAGTTTGTTTTAGATGGATTTTCAGTTCAGTCCTGTTAAATCCAATTAATTTCCGTTTAACTTAATTTCAAAGTTACACACCCTGTTGCACAATGCTGTCCCAAACAAAAACATTTATTCAACAAGCTTATGCAACCATAATGGCAAACCTAACATGCATGCGCATTCTTCACTTGAATAGGAAAAAATATGTCATGCCAATTTAAAGCTGTGGTAAATGAAGATTCATGAGAAGCTCCTCGGGCTCTGCTGTCAGCTGGCTGTGCAGCCCCCGCAGCACCAGTGGAAACAAAAACCCGTCACACTTTGCATTATCATCCAACTGTTTACTGTTTCATGTCATCATTGTTCATTCCACCAGCTGTGCTCATTTTATTTCTTTGCGCTGGCTGAGGAAATCTGTGGGTGAGAGTTGTATTTAATGCCCTGTAATGTTTGTAAAACAAATTCAGCACGTTAAAGGGATAGTTAATCCAAAACAGAATATTCTGTCATCATTGTATTCACCCCAAACTTGTATGACTTTATTTCCTTTTTTTTTTGGAACAAAAAATACATAAAATACACAAACAGTATAAATTACACACAAAACTACAGTTAATACTATTGACCACGGCTGTTAATAATGGTTTTGGAACAACATGAGCGTCAGTAAGTAGGCTTTAAGTAAAGTGTTACCTTTCATTTTTTAAGCATCTACTGATCTTTGACACCATAAAAATACAACACTAAGACAAAATGATTCCCAAACTCTAAATCTTCATATAATGCACTCACTGTTCTCCCACATACACTACCATTCAAAGATTAGGGGTCGTTTTTTTTAAATTAATCCTTTTATTCACAAATTAAAATGATCAAAAGTGACAGTAAAGACATTTATAATGATAAGGATTTATCAGCAAAACCATTTTCAACATTGACAATCATAATGTTTCTTGAGCAGCAAATCATATTAGAATGATTTCTGAAGGATCATGTGACAATGAAGACTGGAGTAATGATGCTAAAAAAATTCAGCTTTGCATCACAGGAATAAATGACATTTTAAAATAAATTAAAACAGAAAATAGTTATCTTAAATTGTAATAATATTTTACAATATTATTTACTGTATTTTTCAAATCAAATAAATGCAGCCTTGGTGAACATGAGACTTCTTCCGGCCCCAAACTTTTGAACGGTCATTTCAGTTTTACATTTTTTTTTTTTTGGCTTCAATAAGGTTTTTACAGTTACATCCAGCCCTCCCCCACCAAATAAATATATAAATAAATTACACAATATAAAACGAAATGGCTAAAACAGCACAGATAAAAAGAAAATTAAAAATAAATAAATACACAAATCAATAAAGAGTTGGGTCAAAAAAATTGTTTTGTGTAACAGCACACACATATAGGTGAGATTTGATGAGAAAAGTAGATTAATATTTCTCTTTTCATGATACTTTCTCAGTCAGGGTGAGAAAATGACCCCACGTTTTCATATACAGCTCATGACGTCCTGAGGCTTTGAATATCACACGTTCATACAGTTTTAGATTTTCAATTTTGTTTTACTGCTATTACAAGTAATAATGTAACTGTATTTCTCTCTCTCTCTCTCTTGCAGGTATAAGGATCTCCTGGAGCCGTCCAGCCCTGTGAAGTTGCCTCCTCTCTGCACACCCAGCATGGACGGCCCCTTTGCCAAATCTGTTCAGAGAGAGCAAAGTCTGCACTCTTTTCATACACTTTTCTGTCGCCGCTGCTTTAAATACGACTGCTTCTTGCACCGTAAGACATTATAATGTCCTTTTCTAGTCTGCAGTGCAATTATTTTGATGTTTAGTATTATTTTTTATATCATATTCTACAGTCTTCATCAGTACATCAAACATACAGATAGCCTCTGTTTAAACCTTCCATCAAAGTTAGTCTCAAATGATCTGATCAAGCTGTCCGCCAAGACTAATGCTACAGATGTGATGTAATGTTTGTGCTCAGCTTTCCATGCATCTCCTAATGTATATAAGAGGAAGAATAAAGAGATCCGTATGGAGACAGAGCCCTGTGGACTGGACTGCTTCCTGCTGCAGGTATAGCTTTCGAACTACAAAACGATTTCATGACTTTACTGTCAATTTATAATTTAATTAGAACCTATTTATTTATTAATAATCTTTATCTTTCTCCCTTCTTTGGTCACAGAAAGGGGCAAAAGAGTTTGCTGATCAAAACATGCTGAAGTCTCAAAGGCCCCGGCGTCGACGCCGGCAGCCCCGCCCCTCAAGTTCATGTGGTCCCTCAGGCTCTGGTGAGGAGGGAAAAGGAGGAGACAGCGACCATGAGACCACCAGTTCCTCAGGTACACACACCAATGTGCATAAACACAAACATACAAAACAAAATATGCATATCCACATCTTATTTTTCAGTGGATAAAGGGTTAATAAAGATCAAAATAACAGAGATGAAACACACAGGCAAACCTTCCATTGCTAAAAATAGCATTGCCATAATAAAAAAAATAACTCTTGTCCCATGGACGTGAGTTGTTTGACTGTATTGCACCAGAGACTGAAAATGGTTTTAGGAATAAAAGAACATTATTAGGAAGGCAATAATTATTATTTTTGCCTGTTGGATGATAACATTCTAGATGATAAAGATTAGAAAAGCCAAAATACTGTAATTCCACAGACCTACATTTAAGGGAGGGATCCAAGCCTTATCTAGAGAGTATGATAGAGATTTTGGGGGTGGGTTTGATTTTGACTTTAATCAGTAAGTAAACATCTAAAATCAACATATCCTAGCAATCACCAGTACACCCTACACTACACTGCCGCTCGGTCCTCAGCCTGCCGAGAGGCTCTTCCTCGCGGTGCCATGCGATGGCACTGGACGCTCGTTGGACGGCCCGATCCTCGACCGCCTCCTGGCGGCCGGCGATGGCTCCTCCGGTTGAGGGCAGCCGGCAGCGAGTCCGCCGTCCCCTGCTACTCCCCTTCATGGCGGACGGTAGCAGGCTCCGGCCCACGGCAGACGACGGCATTCCTCCGCTCCCTCCAGGACCGCAGCCACCCCACCTCGTCCCAGGAGCACGGCATCCGGGTCTCCGTCCCACCTTTCACAAGGCTCCAGTACCACCGCCTCGGGCAGCCTCTCGCGGTCTTCACTCCCACGCTGCCCGAACTCCGCAGCACCGCGATCCCCCTCAGCAGCGAGGGCTCTCAGACAGCATGTCCCTCCTTCCTCCCGGGTTTCGGCACCAATGTAACACAGTTCGTAAATACGGGAAGAAGGAGGCGGGAACCGGCGAACATTCAACATAACTTTAATTAAAAATAAACAAAACGAAAGTCCGCGAGGGTCTGCCGGCCACACAAACATAATAAAACATAAAATAATATCCAGGCCTGGTCCTCTCTCGTCCTTCACTGTCGTCGCTCCTCCTTTTATGCTTCCGGAGCTCCTCCGTGAGAGACTCAAGGCCGGTGCGCCTCCCAGGTGGAGCTCATTAACTCTTGCGCCACCGGCCTCGCGCCTCTCCCTCACGGCTCTCGCCCGCCCTGGTCGCCACAGTTAGTTCACCCCAAAATGAAAATTCTGTCATTACCCTCATGTCATTCCAAACCCGTAAGACTTTCGTTCATCTTCAGAAACAAAATAAGATCTTTTTGATGACAGAATGCTGTCAGATTTCCTTCCATTGACTGCCTTTGTAACTACCACTTTGACGCTTCAAAAAGTTCATGATGAGATCGGAAAACTAATCCATATTAGGGCTGCATGATTTATCGCGATTAAACCGCATGCAATTTGGCAAAGCCTGCGATTATTTTATGCACAGCTTGTCAGAGCTGTATGGCTCTGTGATCGGTAGTAAATCCTTCTCCATCTGAAAGCCAGAGGGCGCTCTCGCGCAGAAACTCCAAATATGCCCTGCCGCTGAAGAAGATAACACACATCATACCGCTGCAGCTGAATAAACAGAAGATTGAAACGCTTTGATTGATTAAACATGACTAATAAACACACGACTGCCTTATTCTGTGTATGAAGCCACATCATCTCACAGAAGGATGCTCCGTTATTAAGTGAGTTAGGAGTAAAAACATGTTATTTAATGTTGTCCTTTGTTGGACAAGATGTTAATAAATGCTTCTCATGTCTGGAAAGATGTTTGACGCGTGTTGCTTTTTCAAATGTACATTATAAGCGACTCAAATTCGCAGTGCTTTCAGATGGATTAGCATTTGGAGCCATACTTCATTGACAAGCTGCGCATAAAAAAATAATTGCAGCCTTTGTGATTTCATAATCGCTCTAAGAATCAAGTTTAAGCATGATTTCAATGTTATTTTTCGTATTGTGCGATAAATCGTGCAGCCCTAATCCATATGAATCAAGCGGTTTAGTCCAAATTTTCTGAAGAGAATCGATCTCTTGTTATGATGAAAAGATTTAATTTAGGCTTTTACTCGCATGTAAACATAGTCAGTCAACATAAGCAGAAGCTCAACCAAACCTGAATAACGCACAAGAGCAAACCTTTTCCGGAAGCTCAAACATGCTGCATAACACATAAGAATGAACCTCATTGGTTACGCAGCGAGTAGGATCTGCCTGCAATACCGGAGGCTGCATTTTCAGGACCACATTTCTAGGACCGCAGTTCTAGGACCCTAGCAATGATTTAGTTGTTTAAGTTTATTTTATATATTGTCCTAACCAACCCCTAGACCTAAACCTACCCGTTGGTAACCCTGTTAAAATATTTAAACTAAATGGCGCTGTCACAAAAACTATGGTCCTAGAAATGCAGTCCTGAAACTGCTGCGATCCTAAAAGTGCAACCTCCGGTATTGCAGGCAGATAATATTGTACCCAGCACGTTTGAGCTTCCGGAAGAGGTTTGCTCTTGTTATGTGCTACATAAACATTGAACAGCTATTTAAATGTTGATCAGCAAGCTCATTGGCTACAGATGCAACAGGAACCAATTAGCTTGTGCCGTGTAGTTAATGATGTGATTGTCAGCAGGTTGCGTTATTAAGATCAGTTTGCACCATCTAGAATTTCATGAGAGAACTTGTTTTAAAAAAAAAAATTGAAATCTTTTGTAAAATGATTAATGTCTTTACTGTTACTTTTGATCAATTCAATGCATCCTTGCTGAATAAAAGTATTAATATCTTAAAAATAGACACCTAACTTTTCTATTCAGTTCTGATTTACTTCAGTAAAGAGTCAGATCGACGCAATGTTTTGGAAGAAAACCTGTCATTTACCTGTGTGAATGTTTGTGTGTCAGAGGGTAACTCTCGGTGTCCCAGTCCCACCAAACTGAGACCAGGGGAGGAAGGAGCAGAGGAGTCTAAGTTGCCTCCTCAGTGGAGTGGAGCAGAGGAGTCTCTGTTTAGAGTCCTGCACGGCACATATTACAACAACTTCTGCTCTATTGCACGACTCATTGGCACAAAGACGTGTAGAGAGGTATGTACAAAAATGACATAGAACAGGAGGTCAAATAAGTATCTTTTGCTTGTTTGATAATGTCCATTTGTAGATAATTACTGCAGATTAAAAGTAAATGCAATTATGTTGAATGTGCAGAAAGTTCTCCAATATTTACTCAAAAGCAAAGACAACAAAAAATATGTCTGTTTAAATGTACGACTGTGTGCATGTGGGCCTGTGTGTTTTTCCCAGAAAGACTGTGGTTTGGCTAACTGGAAATGTGATTACCTCAAATCATGTGTTTTTCTTTCATTTAGGGAATGGTCCAAATCTTTTTCTAGAAGAGTGTTGTTTTGATTGTGTGTTTATGTGTGTATGTGTGTGTTAGTGTGTGCGAGCTCATATGGCAAAAATCAACATGATAATGAGCGGTTACGTCTCAGTTGGGTTTCAAAGTACTGACTAACGCCCATTAAGTGTTACGGTGTGTGTGGGGGAATGTACATGTTGCAATACTCTGTCTGTATTTATGTCTGTGTGTGTTTGTGTCAGGTATATGAGTTTGCAGTGAAAGAGATGCTGATTCACCGTGTTCCACTGGAGGAAGGTGGGATCTCGCCTCAGAAGAAAAAACGAAAGCACAGGCAAGATGTTCACACACAATCCACCTTCACCTGCTTCATATTCATGCTTTAATAAGCTGGATGTTACACAGGCAGCAAAATTCAGACACTAGAGATCAACAGTGTTTCTGTTTGTTTGTTTGATAGATTATGGGCAAAGATACAGCTGAAGAAAGGTAAGAATCTCAACTGAAATACCAGACTGAGACGTGGTTTCAGTGGCTTGGCAGGTTCAGGAATAGACAAACTGAAGGACAAGTCATGGAGATTTCTATAGTTAGGGCGATTCGACATTCTGGCCTACGATTTGGTAGTCAGATAGATAATGGCAATAATTAAATTAACTCTTTCCCTGCCAGTATTCTTTAAAAAAAAAAATTGCCAGCATTTTATCATTTTCAAAAAAAATGTATGGCCTCCAGAATATTTTTGTATGAATATCTGAACATGAAACATGAAATATAAAAGAACAAAGCCTCTGCTTAAAATAAAAAAAAAAAGCTTCATGCATTCTTTTTTATCAACACTTAAATGTGGGTATGTTTCAAAAAAGCTGAGAAAATCACGTTTTTGTCAAAGGCTATGTCCGGATCAGATTCAGAATGATGAACAAAAAACATTGATCGAGTTCATCAACACCCCCAAAGCATATTCACCGGCCTATACCTCTCCCTGGGTCGAACTTTCATTCGGTACCACTAGGCAGTTTTGATTTATATGCTGTTTAATGTTTGATGATCACTTTATTTTATTGCATTGCTTTTTAAAGCAATGCTTTTATCACTTGTTTCTGCTTCTTTTTTGTCTGTGTTTTGATCTGGAGATTCTGTACTTTTTCAGAAGATGTGTAATAGCGGCCTCAAGCTATATAACAGTGAAAACATGGATTGCTGAAAATTTACGTTAATGCCAGGGAAGCGTTATGATGGAAAATTCCGTCAGTGGCGGGGAAAGAGTTAATGGTCTGTTTTGTTCATATGCATTAATTACATTGTAAGCTTATTAAATGTGGAAACAAAGTTTTTGAGACTTTGTAAATAAATATTGCACAGGGTAGAATGACATTAACAAAATATTCTAAATGTGTTTGTTCTTTATATAATATTTAATACCTTTTTAAGTGTTTAAAATGTACAATTCTTGGCATTTTGTTAAGAAAATGGCAGAAGGCCTATTGTCTGTAGTCAATATAATTTAGTTATGAAATATTACATTTATATTAAATATAATTATTAAATATACAAAATTACATTTTTTAATGCATTACGTATTATGAAATAACAATGAACAACAATTTACAGCATTTATTAATCTCTGTTAATGTTAGAATATTGTTTGTTTGATGTTTGTTTTTAATATTTA
This sequence comes from Anabarilius grahami, assembly GCA_003731715.1. Classification (NCBI taxonomy): domain Eukaryota; kingdom Metazoa; phylum Chordata; class Actinopteri; order Cypriniformes; family Xenocyprididae; genus Anabarilius; species Anabarilius grahami. The sequence goes on from RJVU01026577.1 coordinate 2,200,926, forward strand.
AAACCTCTTTATGCAGTAATTGACTGGAAATTGACAAATGACTGGAAACATATTGGAATGTCTTTGGGAACCTCTGTTATTACTCTTATTTACCTTCCTGTTTTTCATACAGACAACTCATCCAATCAAGTGTACAATTATCAGCCTTGTGACCACCCTGAGCACCCATGTGATAGCTCCTGTCCATGTGTGATGACACAAAACTTTTGTGAGAAATTCTGCCAGTGTGATCGTGAGTGTGAGTTCAACACAAATGAACATGCACGCACATGCAAACACATCAAATATAGACATACAAAAACATACAAATTCAAGTATACAGTTATGAAATAAAGGGATAAAAATATTCACTTTTTGTTTAAGGAAATTAAATAAACATATAACATTTAATTTATAAAGAAATAAAATAAATCTTTCAGTATATTTGTGCATATATAT
>RJVU01026577.1:2201395-2224416 GCA_003731715.1 Anabarilius grahami
GTAGTTGTGTACTCTGAAGTTTCTCTCTTCCTTGACCTTATCTTACACTTTAAAACATACAATGTCTATATAATTATGAATTTCTGGTGGTCAATTATTGCTCCTGTTTACATTACAAGTTCTTCAATGCTAAAGGTGCAATATCTGTACTCCACTAGGGGGCGACAACAAAACAACATCAGACCCCTAGTGATGCAGTGAAGAAATTACACACTTTATCTTTAAAAAGTCACTGTACCATTTGGCCCTTTGCTCAAATCATGTCATTTTGAACATCCATTTATTTTAGACATATGAACATCTCAAACATTCACAGGTCACACTGACCTAGTTTTTCCTCTGTGTTTGGTTCTAGGTCCGAATCGGTTTCCTGGCTGTCGCTGCAAGACTCAATGTAACACCAAGCAGTGTCCGTGTTACCTGGCCGTGCGGGAGTGTGACCCTGACCTCTGCATGACCTGTGGGGCCGCAGACCACTGGGACAGCAAACAGGTCTCCTGCAAGAACTGCAGCATCCAGAGAGGACTCAAGAAGGTATGAACTACTTTTCAGTGACACTGTGCATGATTCAAGTATCTATACCCTATATCTTATAGTATTTTTTATTTTGGGAAACTTTACTTCACTTCATTTCAAAAGTATAATATTATATTTTTTACTCCACTTCATTCCATAAAAATATATCGTTCGTTATTTCAAACTGAAGAAATTGCCACAAAGGCGATGTCTGATTTTTCCAATGAACCTGCTGAATTGGTTCACACATAACACTGAACAATTAATTTGTGAATTGGACTGATCCAATTGCAACTATTCTTGAGTCATCAACTCGCTGATTCAATTATCCTGTTCAAAATGAGCAAAGAACAGGGATATTGGAAGTTGAATGTGTGTGCAACTGATGGTGCAGAGACATTAATGAATTTTAGTGTTGATTATTGTCAATGAAATCATATTTAGGTCATGACTGTCAGTTTTTTGTGAACTAAATCTGCTGTAAAAGGGCAGGTTTTTAAGCCCATTGAAATGCTTAAATGTAGACGTATGCAATTGTGTTGCACCTTCTGTATGAGGTAGAGGATTTTAATTAAAATAAATTTGAATTAATGCCCAAGCGTCTTCCCTGCTGTTGTAGCAGTTACAGATATAAACTAGTATGTTTGCATAGAGTTCCTCTTAAAATGTTAAGATTTTGCACCGTCTGTACATTGTATTTTTATACTAATTGTTGCCACATATTTTCACACATTTTTTCCCCCATTTTTAAAATACTATATGATATATTATACAGACACGTTTACTGAATATATAGTAATATTTTAATAGGGTATCTGCACTTTTACTCAAGTGCTTGATTTGTGTACACAACTGCTATCTATCTATGTAGTTTTCATCCAATATGTTACATGCTGATAATCAAAGGGATATAAGAGATAAAGAGGATGCTTTAGTCACGTGAATGTTGTTTAACCTGTTTGCCAGCACCTGCTCCTGGCCCCATCTGATGTTGCAGGGTGGGGTACATTTATCAAAGAGCCAGTCCAGAAGAACGAGTTCATCTCTGAGTACTGTGGAGAGGTGTGTGGAAATCACACGCACCCCTAATAATGAGCAATAGATTCTGTGATTCTTCTGCTATATTCTTCAGTTATATTCTTAGTGGTCTGATTAATGCATTGTGTGTGTAGCTTATTTCCCAGGATGAAGCAGACAGGAGGGGCAGAATCTATGACAAGTACATGTCCAGCTTTCTGTTCAACTTGAACAATGGTACTGGCTTCATTATATATTATATTATATTATATTATATTATATTATATTATATTATATTATATTATTAGTTTTCACAAGGGGTTTTATTTCATTCCAGACTTTGTAGTGGATGCCACTCGAAAAGGGAATAAAATACGATTCGCCAACCATTCTGTCAACCCCAACTGTTACGCAAAAGGTACTTTATTTCAGCATATAAATATCAAAGTGCAAAGGCAACACTGAGTTGAAGCTATGAAGCACGTTTAACACTGGTTATTATTGCAGTTGTCATGGTTAACGGCGATCACCGTATCGGAATCTTTGCCAAGTGCTCCATACAACGAGGAGAAGAGCTCTTTTTTGATTACAGGTAGGTTTTGTTAAACACTCATATATGTGTTCTAATGAGATTGAGATTGATGATTTTGTGATATTTAATTTTTTCTGCTTCTTAGGTACAGTCAAGCGGATGCATTGAAGTATGTGGGCATTGAGAGGGATATCGACATTTTGTAGATATGCATCTTGAGCGTGTCCACGTTTAGCTGGTAACATTTTTGCCTACCCACAATGCTTTGCACTTCACTGAGGGTGAGATTTAAGAATTCCCATGGGGCATATTTTTGTAATGACATCACAGATTGATCTGATGATGCAGTCAGAGTGTGATGTCACTACTTTAACCTGTGGTTTAACTGAATTGTCTGAACAAGCATTTATGTTTACTTTTTTGTGATGATGTTTGTGATGACATTGAAGAAACCAAAAGGTGTCCTCAAAATGATAAATCCACTCCTCCACATTTGCACTATATGGCCAATACCACAGGATATTGTTAGATGCATCATTTTCTCTGTCATGGAAGGAAGAATGCCAGTTCGGACAATTGTCATGGGTTTTTTTTTTTTTAATACGTTACATTTTTCCATTCAAATGGCTTTGTAAACAGCTTTTGAAATAGCTATAACCTCTATATGCTCAATATATACTGTAATTGCAAACTGAATGCATCACACCTAGCCATCGTTGTGGTTTCTGTTCAAAATATTCTGTAGTGCAAAACATCAAGCAATATTTCATTGTTACATTTGCACTTATAGTCAGTCAGGTCAGTATCTTCTCTTTCTAGAACAAACTTCAGTAAACATGTCTGCAACCTGGTGTCATTTGATGTTAGCCTGTTACTGTAATGTGCATTACTCTTGCAGTCCATATCTATCTATCTATCTATCTATCTATCTATCTATCTATCTATCTATCTATCTATCTATCTATCTATCTATCTATCTATCTATCTATCTATCGCACAATGCTGGCTCATTTTGTCAGATATTACTATTCTAACTAACATAGCACTAAGGCAGTTAATCTTCATTTCTGCTTAAACTGTATGAGGTTAAATATTGTTAATGTTGTGTAGAAATAAACAAAACAAGTAACCATATAAACCGACAGACTGAATGTGAACTGTGAGCTAAAGAGCGACTTAAAGGACATTTGTTTAGTAGGCTTTTTTAAGAGTGAGTGTACAAAATAGGCCTAACAAGGGTTAGGGTTTGAGTTCCACTGTACCATTTTATGTAAAATAAAGAGCTAAACCAAATGATCATATTTGTTTAACATGCATGCCCTAGATTGTAACTGCACTTCACATTTCTACTAAATGAAAATATGGAAAATATGCTGAGAAAATAATTCCTAATGTCTTGTAAATTTAGTTACATTTTTATCTGAACTATTTTGTGCTTTATATTTATCCCAAAAGCCCACAGAAAAGAGCTTTCTGAAAAAGTCAAGTGCAGTTGAATTTACAGATATGTTTAGAAGCAGGTATATGTGTGTAGAAAATGTAGTAATGAACACATGAATTGTCTTTTGGCAAGTGACAAAAACAAGACAAGCGCCTGTCTGAAATGATTAATTTTAGAAAGAGTCCTCAGAGTTTTTGTTTCCTTCAGACTTTTTATTAAAGTGTCATTTGGGATTTGTATTGATTCTACAGTCATGGTCATTTACAATGAGGATGACAATCAAAACCAGAACTAAAGAATGAAGAAAACTCAAAATTAACACCTTGTCACACCTGACCACAAAGCTGAAATTACCTTCTTGTAACACTTTGAGGGATAGCATTATAAGGTTTTTGTCTGATCCCATGAATGTAGTTCATCTTTTTTCCTTGGGCGTTCTCACAGGAATTATTTCGGCAGATGCTTTGCATTCACAGGACCTACATTTCCCCTGAATCAACCTCATGGGCACAGTGGTAATAAAAGATGATTGTGATCACCTCAACATGAGACTGAATCTGCAACCTTTGTGTTAGTAGCTCTAAGGTAGCATGAATCCTAGAAAGGAAAAAAAAAATGTCGGAAGCATTCATTTACCCTCAGTAGATGCTCTACCGATCAAAAGTTTGGGGTCTTTGAGATTCTTTGAGTCTCTTGCTTCCAAAGACTGCATTTATTTGATCCAAAATTCAGTAAAACCGTAATCGTGAAATATTACAATTTAAATGAACTTTTCCCATTGTAAAATATTTTAAAATGTACTTTATTAATGTAATGATTAAAAGCTGAAGTTTAACTCTGTCACATGATCCTTCAGAAATCAGTCTAATATGAGGATTTGCTACTCAAGAAACATTTCTTATTATTAACAATGTTGAAAACAGTTGTGCTGCTTAATATTGTAGTACAAACCATGATACATCTTTTTCTTTGATGAATAGAAAGTTCAGAAGAACATAATTTATTTGAAATATAAATCTTCTGTAACAATATAAATGTCTTTACTGTCACTTTTGATCAATTTTTTTGGATCAGTTTTACCCCAAACTTTTAAATGGCAATGTACTGAAGAGTAAATAATGTTATATACTGTTTGCACCAAATACAAATACGGTAGCAACAAATATTTTCTATTTGGTCAAACAGGACTTAGTGCATTTGGAAAAGATGATAAAGAAAATATTTCACAGTGAATTATTGTGTTTCTATATACACATGAAAAAATGTTTTACATGTAAAATGGATCCCTACAAAAGTGAAGGTCAAGGTCGCATCTTAAGAGATACATTTCTCCAAATGAAACAAAGAGACCTCCACATGATGATAAGTGATGTGGTTTTCTTCAAACATTCAGTCAAATGTATGTCAGTGAGGTAACGTTCCTATTAGCTGCAGCTAGTAAAACCATTGACAGGGACGACGCACAATACCTCATTTACACAAACATACATCACACAGCTAGTGCTGAGTACCAGCCATTTATACCATCCGCTCTCTTCTCATTTCACATGAACATTCATTTGAAAACTATACCACGATCTGGTGTAATCATTTATACTCACTATAAACTTTAAGTAAATGTCAAGTATGAGGAGACTTTGAAAGGTGTTTGTCCCTGTGCAATTTAATAGCATTTCATTCTTCATTCAAGACTCTTTTCAAAGTAAAAATGAATTGAAAGTCTATATTCCACTGGTTTAGAGGATGATAGGAGGTAAGAAGTAAAAGAATGAGGGATACATTAAAAATTTTTTTAAAAAAAGAATAACAGAAGAGACAAAAAAGGAGGTTTAGAAACCTGGCAGAGGTCATGAGGTGTAGAGGTTAAAGCTGAACTTGTCCATTCAACACTCATCTATTCAAAATACTCTCACTTGCCTGCCTTTTTATACAAATTAGAATGATAAAAAGAGAAGTACACTTTATTTATACATATACATAAACAGCATAATCTGTGGGTGAATATTATGCAATCTCTTTGATAAAAGCTCTTATGGCTCTTTTAAAGAAAGACTAAAGAACATGTGCCTGGCACTGGAAGCAGCAGATTCTTCTTTTTCTTATTGCATTTCGATGAAAAGTGCAGTAGTCATGCAAAATGCATAGCTTCTAAAGATAATATGTGTTCTACCTTATTTGCTCTTTTGTTATATTAGCTCGTTTTACATCTGGAAAGATGATGGAAGTGATCTAAGCTCTGAGTAAGACCACAGTCAAAACAGCTAAGAAGCAGCAGCAGCAATAATGGTGTCATACAGCAAATGCATGAATGAATTTATAAAAAAACATGACTTTATACAAGGGTGTCTTCCATCCACAGACTTCAGTCTGTGATGTGTGAAAGCCTCTCGAGCACAACAACCAAACTTGTGCTGAACTTCTCAGTGTTTCATGCTAAGAAAGCTTTCGATGGTGACCTGACCTCGTGCAAAAATATCAGCTGCTTTATGACTATTTCTGTCCAAACTCTAGATGGTCTCATTTTGAACTACCTTAAACAACCAGATTGCAATTTATGATATTAGAACATGTTAAGTTCGCTGTTCCCCTATATTCTAAAGATGGTATTTTAGTGTTTCTGTCATTCAATTATTGATCCAAAGCTAAAACAAGTCTGTTCACCTTTTTCTGATTAATATATATAGGCCCTATAGTTTGTAGACTCCACGTGCCTCATTTATAAAGCACAGATTTGATCTTAGAGTGTGTGTACACTTAAATTCACGCCAACGCTCGTATTTATAAAAACGGTCTTTGACGTGAAAAAGTGCGTAGCTCCACGTCAGGGTCTGAACAGACGTACGCACTTTTTCTTGTCAGATTACTGCAGGTTTTTGGAAATCTAAGCTATTCTTGCAGCTCGCCATTCTAAATTGAAGGATTTGGACGATGACTGGTGATCTTTATATGTAAATGACATTAATTAGGTGTCGTTTACAACACGGAGAACTGAAACCATACAGCTGTGCGCAAGTTCAAGATCATTTGCGATTTATAGATTTCACATCTGAAAGAGAGGCGTACTCTCGTTTTCTGCGTGTACGTTCATTTTATGAATCGCACGTATGCACATCTGAGAAATGATCGTAAGATCAAATTTAGGACGGTTTCTGCGCAACATTTTATAAATGAGGCCCCACAACTACAAGTAAATACATTCAGGTAGCAGAAGATCCACACTATAAAAGTCTGTCTAGAACGGTTTCCCAAACTTTTTTTGGCCTTGTGTACCCGATAGGCCCATCAATAAGGCTGAAGTACCCCATTATTTTTTTTACTGAAGAAAAAAACTAATTTTGAAGAAAAAATGTGCTATGAATGCAAAACCGACCACAAAAATATAAATAAATATATAAATAAATAAAAAGATATTCTAATAAGTTTTTTTTCTCCGTTCTTCCTGGTTGGGAATCACTGGCCTAAAACACTTTTTATCAATCCCGTGACATGAATATTGTGTAAACTGAATAGAAGTATGACATCTCTGTACACTATTATAAAAAAACTATATCAGTTTGCTTTGGCCTATAGGAAGAATTCTCTTGAACAGACAGAAGACACGAGGAGGAAAACAGCTTAAACAATCTCTGATCTGTGGGATGATTCTCATCTGACACAATACAAAATTATTCCTGCCTGCATTGGGTTTGTGAAATATAAAGAGATTTCTTCATTATAGGTCATTTAGAAGTTCAGTGTCAAAATGCCTAGAGAATGGCTTGAAAAGGCTGGTGTGTGTTGCTGTAGCAGCAGTGAGAAGAACACGTACTGTAACTCCCTATCCAATGCCATCATGATCACTGTTACCAACCCTGAGACATACAGTACAACACACCGTGTTCATGTCTGATGCTTGGGCAGATGGTTACACATCGACCATTGGCCTTTAGTCAAGAAACTTTTCTTTCATGGATCCAGTTTTACAAAAATGTCCTAATCTTCATGAATGTTATACCTCATTGTTGTTCACAAGCAATATGCAATATGGCTACTATCACAAAAACACCTTTCTGCAGTTTTTAAAATGCCACAGTAATAATATTTCCCCATACAGATTATTGTTCAAATCATTGTGCTCTAAAGAAGCTGAAGCCATTCAATGCCATTTGACTCTCCATCTCTTATAAGCGCCGCGACCGAATTTAGGCAGTATAATACATATACTTAAATACCATTAGCTATGTCTGAGAAAATTCCTCCACACTATATGTTAATGAAGTTTCACTGATGATAAAACAGATATGTGTAAACATATCTACATCTTCAAAACTTTGTACTCTGAAGGTTGTTGTGCATTTTGTGCAGATTCTCTCATTAACACAACAGCATGACTATGAAAAACGCTTACAGTAAATCTACACTACTTTTGCCAGTACACAATAATGAGCCATAAAGATTTCACTTATTATATACAGGGTTCCCACACCATCAGACAAATGCATTTTCAATTTTTCTAGTCATTTTATAATACAGATTTTGTATATTATATTATATTATTTTAGTTGTATTTGATTTATTTTAAAATCATTTGAAGTGAATTTTCAACCAATATAATATTTTTGAGATGGACATAGCTAGAAAGATTTATACTGACTACAGAAATTTTCAGATTTTTGACATTTCTAGCCAGTTCTAGTCACAAAAAGTGAATTTCGGCACAACTAGAAAGATTTACATGAGCTATACAATTTTTTGTTGTTGTTGTTTTCATGACATTTCCAGTCATTCTTGATTTTTAAAAATGATATGGATGTTGTAAAAAAAAAGAAAAAAAGTGACCAATGAAATATTGTTGAGATGGGCGTAACTATAAAGAATATTCATTTTCAACACAAATTTCCATGACTTTTCCATGATTGTATTCATTTCCAATACGTTTTTACAGGCCTGGAAATCACAATTCTAAAATTCCCTGATATTTCCAGGTCTCTATGACTGTGGGAACCCTGGATCAGTCTTTAAAAGTTTCCTGTAATGTTGCTGAGGCACTTCAGTCAGCCCGCACTGCCAGTGCTCATTGATCAGATGGTAAATTGTCTCTAGCCTGCTTATTTTGAACCCTGCCAAAAGCACCAAATATCAGATTACACTGTAAAAATAATGGGACAGAAAAATAAATATACAGTAACACTACCATAAAGGCAAAAAGATACATAAAAAATCCATTCCTCAGTCTTTTTACCTCCCACATAATCACCATTACTCCTCTCTTTTCTTCCAGACATCCCTCAGTCTGTAGTTGTGTGTTATTCATTGGGACTTTCCTCCTGTATTTCCGGCAGGTTCTTTCTCTCCTTGCGCAGAGTATCAGTGAGGGGCCGAGAAGAGCTGGGGGACTCCAGCTGCTTCGGTTCATTAGTGTGGTAACTGCCTTTATACCTGTACAGGTAAATGTAGAGGCCGTACAGGATCAGGAAGAGCAACATCAGAGACACGGTCACGATTACTGTAGAGAAAAAGACACACACAAACACACACACATACACATACAGAGAGCAGTCGTTAGAATTAAGCTTAATACTCTTATGGTGTTCTAGCTGAGCTGTCTGCAAATGATGGCTTAAACATAATTTGTATCATGTTGCAGAATTCACATGAGCGACTGCTGACTGTCGGCCCACATAAGCTTTACTCATAAGCTTTAAAGGGATAGTTCACCCAAAAAAATTTAAATGAATTAAATCATTTACTTTCATGTCATTCCAAATCTGTATGCTTTTCTGTGGAACACAAATGGAGAATTTTAATGCAACTCAATTCATATGTATTACTTTTATGATAGTAACTTTTTTTTTTTTTGATGTTCTAGTCACTTAGACATGTCACTTTCTATGAATTGTTGTTATTATGGAAAAGAGCTGCATGAAGATTCTTCTGTTGTTTCTTCTATTTCTATTTTGCTGTGAGATCTGCACCCGCTGGCAGAGGATTAAGGGGGTGTGTGTGAGTGTGTGGGTGTGTAGGAGAAACAAGTCTTGTTTATCCTGGAAAAGAGATGACAATCAGACAGTTAGAGAAGAAGAGGATTTGAGTTAAGCAACAAAGGATGATTGCAAAAAAATGAGCAAGGATACTGATAAATCTTTTTAAAATTGAAGTGTTCGATTTAAAAAATTGTCTTTGTTTTGATGGGTTTTTAATCTCAAAATTATCTTGTTAGTATTGTAAAAGAGGTTCTGTAACATTTACAGCAATGAAATGAATATAAAATACTAATGTAACAGTAACATATATAGCATTGTCATGGTCATTTGTAAAGATCTGATGCATATTACACCTTATTCTATATACAGTATATTATCCTTATCCTTATGACACTTTATGACTGGTGATACATTTTTGTCATGTGCAGAAGCTCAGCTTTATGCAGAAGCTTATATTCCCATGAATGTTCCCTAATCCTGTGTTCTGCAAATTAAGAGGATTTTAAAAATAGGTTTTAGCTTCACAAACAAAGATCAGCATAATTTGCAAGACTGGCTGAAAAAGAAAAAAACAAGGAGAACAGAATACAGAATTGTACTTTTAACAGAAACAGTTTTTTTGTCACTTTTATTGAGAGGATGGTGGAAATGTGACAGCAAGCAACAGCTATAAGAGGTGTTCGGAAAATAGTGCTAAATATTATTTAAAACAAGATAATAAACTGTGTGACTGTAAACTTACGTGTCATCCAAGGTGGGGTAACATCATCATGAATGTAATAAAAGACTAAAATAAAAAAAAAATAAAAAACATTACTTGAGGGATGAAAACAACATTCAATCACAGTGAAAAGTACAACCACTATAACATACTGTAAGAGTAGAAATGTATCAAAATTTCACCCTACTATTATTTACTTACACTACCATTCAAAAAGATTTTTTGAAGTTTTTTATATAAAACTCTTATGCTCACCAAGACTGCATTAATTTGATCAAAATACAGTAAAAACAGAAATATTGTGAAATATTATTACAATTTAAAGCTGAATTTTCAACATTATTACTCCAGTCTTCGGTGTCACATGATCCTTCAGAAATCATTCGAATATGATGATTTGCTCCTCAATGTGATAATAAGAAACATTTCTTATTATCAGTGTTGAAAACCCTTTTTTTTTAAAAATCAGGATTAATTGATGACTAGAAAGTTTAAAAGAATAGCATTTCTTCGAAATAAATAAAAAAACAAAAACAATGACAAATGTTTTTATTGTTCTTTTTGATCAATTTAATGCATCCTTGCTGAATAAAAGTATTAATTTCTTTAAAAAATATCTTTCTGATCACAAACGTGAACAATAGTGTATATTAGGCATTCATGTGATGTCAGGATATGTAGTCTTACACAGGCCAGTGAACCAGGGGTCATCCTCCCAAGGAACATATCCTAAGACGGGGGGAAACGCCCCACAGTTAGACTCCACCACATAGCCTTGAGTCGTCACGGGTGGATTGGTTACATTGGGTCGGAAGTAGGCCTTCAGTGGGGCAAAGATATTATAGCGGACCCCTGATATACAGCCCATAAAACCTGGACTGTTGTGCCTCTGAATTTCGTAGTCAACACCTCCCACCTCTATGAAGAAGACCAGAAAACAAATCAATCTACTCTTCATCTAGTAAATGCAACTTTTCATTCACAGGCAACAAGTTAAAGGTGCACTATGTAACTTTTTTGTTCAAAATTAACAAAAGTTAATACGTGATCCTTCTTCCGAAACGTGTTTTTGTCATACCCAGATTCACTATAGTAAGCCTATTATAAGTGTTTATATTTTAGACCTGACAGTATGGGTTTCACAGGAAATTGCATACATACATCACTTGCCCATGCGTGTTTTGTCATATTTGTAAATAGAGAAAAGTTGCTCCGGCTACTTTGACATAGTGATGGGCGCTTTTGAATCACTGCTTCATGAAGCTTCAAAACCTTTACGAATCTTTTGTTTCGAAGCAGTGTTTCAGAGCATGTTTCAAACTGCAAAAGTCACGTGATTTCATTAAACGAGGCTTCGTTACATCATAACTGTTTTGAAAAGTTTTGAAATTTCAATGGTTCACTGCTGGGGGCGATCTCTGAATCCATGAATCATGTGGATTCACTGAGATCGCCACCCAGCGGCGAATCATTGAACAAGTGTCTATGTCTATTACCTGAAGTTTCTATTACTTGATCTCTGATGAGTTTTATACATTTCTAGACATTTTAATGAGGTATTTGTATAATTAAAAGGAATAATAGTTGTTAATAAATCTCTGTTATTTGTATAATTAAAAGGAATAATAGTTGTTAATAAATCTCTGTTAGCTGACCCATCCATAGAACAAACAAAACAAGCCCTGAAAATTGATAAAAGAATACATATTATACAGACACTTAATATTTAATGGTATTAGATGGTTAGTTAATTGCATCTGATAGATTATAATTTCAATAAAACATTTGCAATTGGTTTGAAAAAGCTTTTTTTATTTGTGTTTGGCATGAGTTTTTGTTGCATTTACATTGTTCTGACAAGCAGGCGTCACCAGCGTGTGGTGTTTCAAACGCTTCAAAACAGTGAATCATTTTGCGAATCAATTGATTCGAAGCTTTGAAGCTTTGAAAACCATCAGAGCTCGTAATAAAACAAGAATCAACATTAGCTTGGCTTTTCAGAGATGGTGAAGGATTTGAAATGTTGTAAAAGCGATGTGGAGATGCTGTTTTTATTACTCAACAGGTGAGTAATATTTTATTGAACAGATAAATTGCCATATGTAGCTCTCTAGTTGATTGTACAGCATTTTCTATTGCGAAGGGTTATTTCATTATGGTTGTTTTTGCGCTGTGCTGGAATTTATTTTCAAGGAAGTACCGTATCTATTCATGGCTATAGCTGCAGTAACATCTTCAGCTGGTCAGCTTGAGATCCTCTCCATCTAAACTGGTTATATCTCTTAAGCCTAGAAGTGAATGTTTTATGAGCAGTAAAATAACCATATTCATCCGCACAGTCACGCAGAGCCGATGCACAACCAAAACAATGTTCTTCCGCAAAATGCATGCAGTTTTGTTTTTTTAACCGCTACAGGCCGAAAAAGTTACATAGTACGTTTAAGATAAAAATGCTTGTCTTACCCATGACTCTACCCAAGAATATAGACTTTGGTGAGTCAAATCTGGGAATCTCTCCTGGTATTAACTTCTCAATCCACGGATCCATGTAGTCCACCTAGATCCAGGTGCAAATACAAATAAAAACACTGTGCTTTTGGTATGCTAATAATGGTAAAAAAACATGCCAGATCTAGTTTGAGATCCTACCTGTGTCCATACTGTGTAATTGTGTCGAGTGATGTTGACAAAATGAGGAAAGCCATCGGCCATGTTTCTGTCAGTCAACTTAAATTTGTAGCTTATTATCCCAAGTCGGTATCTCAGCGACAGAGTGCCTGCAAAGGAAGTGATATCAGTGCTAAAGCTAATGGTTTGTATACTCTGGTGTGATTGTTTGTGTGTGTTTACCATCTTTCTTGAGCAAGACGGCGATGTAATCATTGCCGAAGGAGCTGATATACAGGAGCACAGCTGGGGCCTGTAGAGTGCTGAAGCTGAACTCTATGTCATCAGTTGTCGTGTTGTAGCCGAGAGTGAAGTTGTGCCAGTGAGGCTCTATCCAGAAGTTCGCCCACCATGCATCAAAGGAAATGGGCTCTTTGCGGATGTCATACCGCAGCCACGCTCCCACGTCAAAGAATGCCCCGATATCTAAAAGGATGTGACACAAGCAGAGATCATACTTTTGTTTATGGGTACCCCTCCCACATGCTGATTTAACTTTTTATAAAAAATCAAACAGACATAATAGAGAAATCTTCATAACACATCATAAGACTTGAATAGTCTCATCACTGGCAATCCATCATACCTAGGAATGTAACAGTTTAGAATATTGTAGTACAAGAGGTTTTTATTCTGACCTCTGTGGGATTTGGTCTTTAAATTGTAATATTAGGGCTGTCAAACAATTCAAATATTTGATAGCAATTAACATAATATTTTTTTTGTGTTTCAGTTACTTTTTAAGGAAAATAACACAAATGTAGAGAAAAACTAAATAATGTATGCAGTTGCATTAATATCCTTATCTATATATCTTAAATAAATAAAAAATCCGGTCCTCAAATCCGATTGGTCAAGCGTGTTTCAGTTCAACAGCATTAAGACTTTTTACGTTTTTTTTTGTGGGGATTTTACAGTGATTCTTTCTTTCGATTTTTACACCAGTAGGTGGCGACAAGTGAGTTTATGAGTAAGTCATTTAAATGATTCACTCAATCAGTTCAAACTCAATTGTTCTTCAGCAATGAGTCATTGAATCTTTAAATCAACTGGTTTCATTCATTCATTCATTCATTCGCCAAATAAAAGTGACTGGCTACATCCAAAATCGCATACTCTCTGCATCCATTAAAAAAAGAGGATGCTTAGTTATTTAGCTGCATACATCGATTAATACAATAACTTTGACAGCCCTACTAAATATGTAATTAACTCTTGGATTCGACCTTCTGTTGATTGAACATTGAACCATTATGAATCCTGCTGGTGAGTAAATTATGGTTTATTGTAAAACACAATTCAGCTCTTAGCCAAAGTTTTATATATTCCCACACAGATCATCCAAAAAAACCATATTAATTCACAGAACAGACAAATCCCTGTTAGCCTAAATCAGCTCTGGATTTAGAGGCTTGAAATGGAAAGTGAAAACTAAAGCCAAAGTCTGTCACTCTCTATTCAGGCATTGACTCTCTCTTTAACATGTTCTCAGAGGCACCAGTTTGTTTGTTCCTCCCATTTATTATCCTGCACTTGAATCCGTTTTAATCTTTTAAATCTCATAAAATTAAAATGCGTTTGTAATAATTAGTCTTTCCCCAGCTGAAGATGAAAAGATTTCACTTTAAATTTGCATATGCTTATTAGGAAACATCTGTAGTCTGTATTGCACCATGTCAATTTGAACCAGCGTGAGTGTGAGAAAGCACATACATATGCAAATTTGTGTTAACTCACCTAAATGACAGTAATAGCCATCGAAGGCTGTGTTATTGCAGTCACAGGCGTATGAAGCGTACCCATCAATGCACTGGCCTCCGTTTCGACATGGTATGGAGGCATTCAGACACGCTCCAGTGCAGTTCCTACGTATCCCAGCCATCTCATCAACCTTCCCCTCTAAATCCACAGGCACCCCGTTCATCCTCAGCCCACGCAGACAACCCAGGAAAGGCCTTAAGGTGTGATTGGCTGCACCTGAATACAAATGGATGGTATGTTTTTGTATCAACTGCTTGAAGCAATGTTTTCACATAAACTCCAGCTCTATGATTCTTACCTACTAGCAGGGGTTGTGTGAACTTCATCGTGATGTAGGTCTGCCCTGGGAACTTGTGTATGGCCGGAGGGAAGAAATCAACTTTTAGTCGAGCCAATTTAACATTAATTTCAGCTTCTACATAGTGCCACTCATTATCGTTGAGCGGTTTAGGAGAGCGCAGGGTCACGTTTCTAATTCCATCACCCACCATGAAAATGAATACCACCTCAGTTGTAGCTGTGAAAATTTAAGGAGAAACTGATGAAGGAGATATCAGAATCACTATATATGCCATATAGTTTTAAGATTCACCATGGTATTCATAATGCCACGGCCATAGAAACAACACTCACAGTTGAGTTCAATTCGTAAGAAATTACGGAGGTGGTCATCGGAGCTCTCCACAAACACTCCGTTAGTGCGGTAGGTCCTGAAGTGGAATGTAATGTCGGCACTGGTGCCGGGTTTGAAGGTGGGGAACGTCAGATAGGTGGGCTTGCTGAAAGCTATGGTGTTCCAGATACTCCCTAAGAGAAGGATTTCTCATTAACGTACAACAGTGCTTTATTTGGTAAAAGTAAATATACATGTATTTAGGAGGATAATGTAGAGTCAGCCATTAAAATAATCATATCCATCATATAAGGCTGCTTTGCTTTGTGCATATTTTGTTATAATAAACCAAAAAACTGTTCATTTCCCTTTACTTACATGTCAGGAAGGATCTTCTTATTATATAAGAAAAACCTTTCATCCACTGTATACACACTCCATGTGATGTTCATTACTCACTGTCTCCATGGCAGTACAGCGCCCCAACACTGTAGCGAGCTTCTGAACCAGTGCGGTTAGTGTCCCCTATGACAATCCTCCTGACAGGCAGATGGTCTCGGAACGACAGGTAGCCTTTATCTGAGTGCCTAGTAAGTGTAAAGAGTGAGTGTGAAGTAAGAGTGAAACTAGCCTTTAAAATTATCAATGAATGTTTAGCTTGTAGTTATGGTGTATACAATGTAGAAGTCTTTTTTTAACATTATAAATGCCTTTTCTGTCTTGATCAATGCATTATTGCTGAATAAAAGTGTTAATTTCTTTCTTTTAAACAAATCTGACCCCAACATTAATATTTAAGTGTCTGCCATCTGCTTTGTATTTACTTGTGTATTTTTCTTTCTTTAATAATATTAAACACTACCATATAGACACATTTTAAAAGTTATTTTAAAAGGTATCTTAAAAGTCATTCTTTCTCATCTCAGTCTCACCATTGGCGGTAGTCGGCATCACAGTTGCACCAGTACTTGGAGTCAGTGCAAGTTTGATTGACAGCACATCCACATTTTCCACTTTCAGGGAAAGCTCCTCCCCAGTATTCATGACTCTCATTATGCCGACCAATCCAGTAAGTGTAAGGTCTTCCATCTGTTAATAA
Organism: Anabarilius grahami; assembly: GCA_003731715.1. NCBI lineage: Eukaryota > Metazoa > Chordata > Actinopteri > Cypriniformes > Xenocyprididae > Anabarilius > Anabarilius grahami. The sequence continues at coordinate 2,217,726 of RJVU01026577.1, forward strand.
TAATAAATGTAATCAAAGAAAAACTAAATGGAGCAATGGCAAACCACTGGTTGTGTAGACGAGCCAGTCTTACTGGGGTCCACAGAGCAGGGGACCATGATGACTGGGCCTTAATAAAGTTTTGCAAACATAAAATACTCAATGGTAAAGACTGAGTGACTAAGCAGATTCCTATAAGTGTTATGCTCAAGCTCCGGACAGTTCAGCTGAGTCAGACTCTTGAATTTCAGTGTTTTTGCACTAAATTCCTAGCTCAGATCAATACTTGAGCAGCCATCTAAAAACTCACAGCTGTGATTCCTTTACACAAGTTTTTTTCTTCAACTATTTTACATAGTTCAGCTACACAGCGATGGCTGCAGATATATACTACACAGTAACAGAACATTTAAATATGTTCAATTATTTAAAGGGATAGTTCACCCCAAAATTAAAATCCCATACCTGTATGACTTTCTTTCTTCTGTGAATTTTTGAAGAACACCTTTTCAAGTTTTAATCAAATGAAAGTGAATGAGAATTGGGGATGTCAAGCACCAAACAACAACAAAAAAACAACAACAACAAAAATACATCATAATGGATAACAAAAGGATTTTATTCCCAGTCTTCTTAAAGCATGTCATTACTAATGCAAATACTTTACTACATGTTTCTATTGTGATAGTTTGACTAGTTTGTCTTCAAAAATTCACATTGCACGAAAATCATACAAGCTTGGAATAACATGAGGACAAATTATGACAAAATTATAATTTTAGGGTGAACTATCCCTTTAACTTCATTCATACACTAAATGACCAAGGATATCCAACATACTGAATTTCACCAATCTTTGTGAAAACTTACTTGGAGTATTGAGGAGGCGTGACTTGTAGCATGAGAACTCAATCCACTGTTCGCAGTATAAGGAGGTGTTTGCTAGGGCAGTGACTTCATCCCAGGATGCATTTACATACTGGACGTCCCCAATATAAGGTTGATCCACAGTGGAGCCGCTCACTTTGGTGCTTTTCATGCGGTTGTGCTCGATGACGGTCCATGATTTTTGCACTAAAATGTGATTTGATCAATCTTAACTCACCAAAATCATGTAAAATCCTTCAAAATTGCTTTCAACATGTCAGTCTCTTCTACTTCATACATACACATATTGCAGTAGACTGTGAAAGGCTTCAGTGGTCCGCTCAGATCTGGATCTATGGTGTAGTTTCCTGACCAGTACTTCCCATTCAGTCTGTAGGCCTCACATGACTCCCTGTAGACAGCTGGGACGGATGGAGAGAGAGACAGAGACAGAGACAGAGACAGAGAGAGACTTAAAAAAGAGTGATTCTCATATTTCACCAACAAAAAGTCAATATAGAGGAACCTCCTTGGTTAAGGACACTCACAGTTATGACAAACCTCCCCCTTGTAGCCTGTGTTGTTACACACACACAAGAAGTCATTCCAGGACTGAATACACCTGCCTTCATGTTCACATGGGTTTGGAGTGCACCTGAAAAAGAAAAAAAAGAAAAGGCTGACACTCATAGTGCACTAATAATACACATCTCAATATATTACATTGGGCATTTTGTTTTTCTCCTTTGCGAGGCTTTGTGTGTCCTTTATGAGCATTTATGATGTTATATTATAGATAATTAAATGTTTTTCAGTAACAGACACACTGCAAAAGTTTTTTTTCAGAAAACAAGACTTAACATCTTCAGTCATTTTACTAAAATAAGTTTAGATATTTTTACTGGAAAACAAGACAAAAATACTGCAGTGCATTTTTCTAATTTTTTTTGTTCATCCTAAATGCCATTACAGACTATGACATTAGACTTTGAGGTAAGAAATGAACACTAAAAATGTATCCAACACACACATGTAAGGTTTTATATTTATTGTTTTTATAGAGTGAGCTCATATGTTTTATCTCCTTCATTTTCATTTTCATTAAGACATAATTTTGAGTTTATTAAGCAGTTTTCCTGATGAGGACTGTTTGCTTGGGTACTATCATTGAGAGGACATTTGGTCCTTCAGTGTTGGCAAAACCCTCACACACAAACTTGAGTTGCACACACACACCCACACACACACACACACACACACACACACACCCCCCCCTCACACACACACACACACACACACACACACACACCTATCAGTGATTCCACAGGTGCCCAGCAGGATTTCGGCGTATCTGCCCCATTTTCTCTGCAGCATGACATCTATATCCACCGGCTCATCATCTATAAAGATCTGCTGCATGCAGCCGTGGAAGCGAGACAGCTTGGTCACACAGCGAGCCGTGTTGTTGGTCTTTGGACAACCTGCAAAATATGAAATATTCATCTAATTATCTTCTATGCAACTATAAGGCACTTAACACATTCTCATTTTAGCATATATTTTGAACATTAAGCCAGCATTTATGGCATTAGATGTGCATATTTATGTATATGTAACAAGCATATTATTTTAAAACATTCTTGTTTACGTTAACATTGATTTACAGACATTTCTGAGGCAGTTTTAGAGAAGAGTGGCACTCGATTTTAGTCATGAGGCACTTAATCATAACAGACTAATCCTCCTTATATTCTGTGATTTGTTACTTACCCCCGAAGAAGTAGCGGTCTCCTGTACGAACCGTGAAGGGGTTGGTGATCTTCAGTGGTGAGCTCTCATCTTCATCTATAGTGATAGTTAGTAAGTTGTCTTTGGCGGTCAGGTCTACTGTGTGCCAGAAGCCGTCATTGAGACGGTACCCTTAAACAAAAGAAATAAATAGCTAAATATTTACTGTATATAATCTTAGACCAGACCAGTTTTGGTTCTGCTAAACTCTTGGTCTATAGATGTTCCATTTAGTCCTCTCTTATAGAAATGGAGTTCAACTAATGTTATGGACACAATCCGCAATCATACTGTACCTGCAGCAAAGCGTAATCTCTTGTTTCCAGGCTGCATGAGAGTGACGTTCACCTGTCCTTCACTGAGGCCAAGCTCCAGAGAGCCCAAATCATCTGCAAACCTGGTGAACATCAGTAACCCTGTGTAGTCCCATGAGCGGAACTTAAACTTTACCGCCAGACGGTTCTTCCGGAAGAACCCAGGCAGCTGCAGGTAGTTGTTGGGCCCTGCAAAGGTCATGGGCTTCCAAAGGAGGTCACGGCAGGTATAATGCATCTTTTTCTGAAAAAGGACAGATGAGAATATGGAAATATGCATATAATATCTCAAATATTTTGCAATACAATGGACATCCAATTGTGATATCATATGTGATTATAAGTTCATCCAACATTACACTCTTGCTTTAGGTTGTGGGAGTTTAGGAAAACTCTACATACCTTTTTAGGAGCTAGTCGAATTTCAGGCTCCTGGTACTGTGTCTTGTAGATGACATTGATTCCATTGATAAAGACATTCTCCATGCAGCCACGGAAGTTAAACTTACCAGGCAGGTGGGGCGTGTCTTTCTCAATCACACCGCCAACATAAATCTAAAGAGAAATGGTTATGATCAGGATGCAGGAAACATTCACCAATGGCATGGGTTTGGGGCGGGACTATCTGATTGTCTGACCAATGGCAGACAGGAGTAGTGTTTGTGATGCCTGCTTAATTACCTAACAGTGATTCATGAGTTCACACTTACAAAGAATCAAATAGAGTAAAAGTATGCGTATTTGGCGTGCTGTCCAAGGAGAGGGCTCCAAGCTCTGTATTTGGCCCGAACCCAGAGTACTCCCCCCGGCTGTGATAGGAACCCGCTGAGAGTGAGGAGTCGGGGTGGAGGAGGGATGCTGAAAACTGTCGAGGAACATAGGTGTCGGCTGCGTATATATATAGGCCTCCTCTCTCGCTGATTGGATAGATCATTTGAACGTGTTGCTTCCAAACTTTGTTAATAAAACATAATTTATTTGACTCCATTTGGTGATACTAATGGCACAGAAATTACACTCTTCACTTTTAACAGAGTCACTGATTATTTTTCTATTTAATTCTATGTTCTGTAAAAAAGTGAGTTATATGTAATTTATCAGTGAAGAGTGATACAGTGTGCATTTATAGTTCATGCGTTTGATCCAACATGTCACCTGTTTGTCCAGATCAAGGTACTTGAACTCTCCATTAAGGACAGCAGTCTCAGTCTGTCCATCCAGGGTAAAGTTAACCTCTCGCCCGTAACGCTTGATGGTGACGTAGTGCCAGTGTTGTGTGTCCAGCAGGTTTCCCAGCATCATTGTGGTCATCCCATTGGTGTTATGGACTGTGCTGCTCCCTTAAATACATCATGAATACATGTCCTCATGATTATAAATAGAACGTTAGACAGATAGAATGATAGATACAACAATAGATAGAGCGTTAGAATGACAGATCGATAGAACGGTATAGATATAACAATATATAGAACGATAGAATGATAGATAGATGGAACGATATATGAAAGGATGGAAGGATGGAACGATAGATAGATAGATAGATAGATAGATAGATAGATAGATAGATAGATAGATAGATAGATAGATAGATAGATAGATAGATAGATAGAACGACAGAATGATAGATAGAACGATAAAATGTTAGATTGAACATTAGATAGAACGATAGAAAGATAGAACAATAGATAGATAGATAGATAAAATGATGGATAGAACGATGGAACAATAGAACGATAGATAGATAGATAGATAGATAGATAGAACGACAGAATGATAGATAGAACGATAGAACGATAAAATGTTAGATTGAACGTTAGATAGAACGATAGATAGATAGAAAGAAAGATAGAACAATAGATAGATAGATAGATAGATAGAATGATGGATAGAACGATGGAACGATAGATAGAACGATAGAACGATAGATAGATAGATAGAATGATAGATAGAACGATAGAACGATAAAATGTTAGATTGAACGTTAGACAGAACGATAGATAGATAGATAGATAAATAGATAGAACTATAGATAGATAGATGATAGATAGAATGATAGATAGATAGATAGATAGAACGATAGAACGAACGATAGAACGAACGATGATAGATAGATAGATCTTGTCATCATTACCCAGGCTGATGTGTAAGTAGAGGCGTCCAATCTTTAGTTCCAGAGTGACAGAGTCTCCCTGCAGACCCTCACTGTGCAGGAGAACACCATCCTTCTCTAAGGTCTTAAAATTCAAAGCGTAGTGGTCCTGAAGTGTCCTCATCCTGCCTCGTGGGAATGAGTATGCCACCATGTCATCCCCCTCAAACTGCATCACATATGAATCTGTTAAGGTCAAAGGTCAAGAGTATGGAGAGGATTGTTAAAAACTGTATTACAAAATTCTATTTATGCTAGAAACCATCACAAAATATACAAGCCACTGTGTCTGGCTGTTTTCTTTGGAGCCACGCAAACAGAAGAAGTTGACCTTGGCCTACATTGATGCCCAGATCATCAAGGGGTACACATTGCTTCTTTTCTTGCAAAAATCAGCACATTACAGTGTTCATAGTTATTGAATTTACACATCCGTTTTACAGGCAGTATGTGTGTGTGCTTGATGTTGTATCTGAAAAAAGTATTGGTATTTTTTGCAGTGTATTAACATTTAAATGAGGGCAAACTGCAAAAATACATTTTATACACAGTATTTTTCTCGTGATTTTCAGTATTAATATTTAGAAATCCATGAAACAAGATAAGTACTTGAGAAGAAAAATGATATATTAAGTCTTGCAGTATAAAAAAAATAACTTTCACTTCATTTAGAGGGAAAATGTTCCTTGTTGTAAACATTAACCTCACTTTTTTAGTTTTTTCTGAAAACAACTTATCGCATGCCAATTTCCTTCTCAAGTACATGTAGGGCGTTGAGATATGTTTACTGGAAAACAAGACCAAAATACTGATTAAAAAATGAATTTCTGCAGTGCAACTCAAAGGACCGGTTCACATTACAAGGCACTGAGGAGATTTTCTGTATCATGATATGCTAAAGTTCTTGGCAGCTGATAAAACACAAACAGTTGCGAGTGCCTCAGTCCAGCCATGTGCCGGTTACCGTAAGGACAGCCGTAGAGCTCTACGCGAAGGCCAATTTTGCCTCCGCTCTCAGTATTCCAGCCCATGGGATAGATGCGCAGATGTTTGGCAGTGAACGCATAATGAAAGACGTTCCTCTTCACCTGGTAGTAATTCCAGTTGCCAGGCAACGTCTGAGAGACACAAAAATCTGATATTAAAGGCTCTATGAATGTAACACACCATTTAACAAATCAACAACTTCTTTCACCTACACCTAATCCCACATCAAAAATGTATTTATAAAAGATTGAACTCTGATTGAATGAGTCATGTTCAAGGTCAAATTAGATAAAAACGCCTGTCCTGAACCACTGCTTTAAACCAAACATCAGGACTTGATCAGCACATATTATACTTTTTGGTGGGCTTTCCAAACACTAATAAACCATAGATAATTTTTACCATGTTTCCTCCTTTCATGACATATGGAGTCCATGTGTCGAATCGATCCCCGTACAGCAGCATGTATTTGGTGATCCAGTCATAAGAGTTGAAGGTACCCTGAGTAGCAATGGCCATGATACGATACTTCCTCCCCAAGTCAATCTGCATCCATGGCTGCCTGTCCCGAGGGGAAGGAGACCAGCCGCTGCTCCCTACATCA
>RJVU01026577.1:2224841-2276830 GCA_003731715.1 Anabarilius grahami
TAAACAAAATAAAATAAAATAAAATAATAACATTTTGATAATTTAATACTAGGATCTTAAAAAAACTTTAAAAAATGCAGCATTCAATTTCATTTCAATGGAACAAAGTGATCTTGTGACATTTACATATTATTTCTCATATTATTATTGACTTTTTTTTATTCATGGCTCAATGATGTCACATAGTAGTTAAATCCATTTTTGTTCACAAAAAAGCAAAGCTTTTCATTTCAAAAGGGGCAAATGTATTGGCTAAATCAAAGATGGGAATAGGAGGATAATATTCTTTCTCATCACTATTCTCAGCCAGACCTATTCAAAATGCAAAGTGCAACACATACCTCTTGAATAGCACTTACCATACAGTTTGGCAAAGTGTGCAGAGTAAAAAAAGTTATATCTGGAAGAAGCATGGAAAGAGGACGCATAGAGAGGAGAAATCAGCGGATCTAAGCATGGCCCTGAACAGAGATAAAGAAAAAGAGAATTACAGAGAATATTTAATGACAAAGCATTTCATAAAAGTATTATGAATGTTTTTTTCACATTTTTTTTTTTTTACTTTTGACAAGATTTATTTTGCAGTTTATTACAAACAGGATAGCACAATGAAACTGTTGACTAATGGAAAAAGTTATGTACATAAATTACCTGAAATAAATACTTTAAATTACCAAAATTGCAGCTTTTAAAGTTAAATTATATAAATATAAAAATAAATTGTCCTTTAAAGGTACACTAGTGTAGCTACTTCTCTCTGTTTATGTATATGACTGGGCTACTCCGCAGCGGCTGCCGTCCCGCCCATTCTAGAATATTCCAAATATAAACACTTATAGGCATACTGTAGTGATTCAGGATAAGACAAAAACACGGTTTGTAAGATGGATTCATAATGTTCTCGCTCATTGTATAAATTTTGAAAAAAAAAAAAAGTTACATAGTGCCTTTAACTAGTATATAATATATACATACAGTATTCAGTTCATCCAGTTCAGTTCATCTAGAATCACCACAAATGCAATAAAACCCATCATGAGAACTAAGTGTCTGTGGTTTTAAATATCCATTTTTCCAAAGTGAAAATATTATTTACTGGAACTTCCATTAGTCAACATAAAGGACTGCTGTGGCTGTTCTAGCTGAGATTATTACTAGGCCGAATGAACAACAATAACATTTGACACTGTGCCAAAAAATGTAATCTACCATGGCAAAGCAAACAACAAAACATATACATCTGTCAGAGAAAATTACAGTATGTTCAGATCTTATACTTTATCAAACAATACGAAAAAAAAAACCAGGCTAGGCCCACTTTGTGTGTTAAAGTTGTTAGAGTCTCATTTGCACAATGAGCATATGAACGGATCATGTGTGAAATGAGCATTACAGTTCAATTATATACAATACTGTGTGTGTGTCATAGTGGATAGATGGGACACAATATAAATCAGGCCCATTTTGCAAGTCTTGCCATGGCATTTCATCAGTACCTCTGTTACACAAATCCCTGCTTCAATTAGACCTGGCAACATTTCAGCCTAATCTAAATGGCAGAGTCAGATAAACCCACCTCAATCTCCCCCTCTCAACAGAGCTCTAATAAAGCCATCTGCCCAAATGGCATCACATCCACCTCACCTCTCTAACTACAGGTGACACACAAACCAACAAGAGTAAGAGGAGAGGAAATGAAAAGAAACTGATGACAAGCTATAAAGATGAAAAATCAACCAAGAGAATTGGTCTTCAAAGAACATAAATGATATATCCTCCACTCAAAATATAGTATTCCTCTAAATTTACAATTATTCATGTATCAGATGATTTTATCCAAAGGAATATATGAGTGTAGTAGTTTATAAGGAGAAAATTCAATGCAAAGTATTATGGTTGATCAGAAGCTTCTACAGAAATGCATGAGCAAATTGTAGACAGTAGAATAATATTTTTAAGGGGTTCATTTCAGAAATATTGAATGTGCCTTATTGAAGATGGTTATGAAGATACTGCCTAGCAGAGAGATAAGTGCCTACAGCAGAGCTGTGTCTTCAGGAGTTTCTTTTTTCTTTTTTGTTTTGAAGATAGTGAAGGACTAAATTGATAGAATGGAGTTGGAACAGAGAGTGTGAAGGATCTGGAAAGTGACTTTGCACATTGTTGTGATACCATAAAAAGCTCTCTAGCAGATCCTATTTTATGAAGAGTGTTCGCAAAGAAGGATTATGGTCCTATGAGGCCTATATGTGTTTAGGAAAGCATATATCTTAACTGTGATTTAAAATCACTGAATTTTTACCTTAAATGATACCTTGCTTCATAAGCAAGCAGCTGAGTTTTTGTAGACATTGATTGTTAGATGTAATATCCAATATTATAAACTACATCACACATACAGTATATTTAATTTAAAAAAAAAATCACAATTACATTGCAACAATGACAACAACAACTGCCTTACAAATGTTCCAAGAACTTTCATAGATCTTATAAATCCAACATTGGGGATGTCATCAAAAGAATGGTTCATAATGTAAATAAACTAAATAAAGTCTTAAATCCCCAGTTTCACAGACAAGGGTTAAGCTAGTCCCAGACTGAAATGCATATTTGAGCTTTTTTAACTGAAAGAAAATTGTACTGACATTTCTTAAAATATGTCATTGTTTTGTCTCTTGATGCACATAGTGAACGTTTATAAAAGTTACTTAAATGACTAATTGAACTAAGGCCTAATCCTAGCTTAGTCTAAGCCCTTTCTGTGAAACCAGGCCAAAATCTTATAATGTAAAGAGTTTTCTTTTGGGGGTAAGGTAAATGATTGAGTAAGTTATATTTTTAGTATTTATAATTAGCTTTCTTTAAGTACAACAGAAGTCCACTATGTTATGTTCTCAATTAATTGTGTGTATTTCTCAATTAAATATGATCATATCCTGTAGCTACCACAAAGAGACTGCAGGAGTCAGACTGCTTAACACTGCAGAGGTTATTAGTATTCTCACCACTGCACTGCCAGTGAGGAAACAGAGGGGAAAAAGAAACCGTCTGATGGGGAGAGAGAGAGAGAGAGAGAGATGGAGAGAGAGATGGAGAGAGATATGGAGAGAAAAAGCAAGGAATGTAAAAGAATATTGCATGAGTCATCTAGTTCATTCTCAAGTGATTTCAATTCCCATCTGATTCACAGTCCTCTGCTCAGTCATCTTTCAGCCTTTGACTAGCCGGATTCACCAAGCCATGAACTTCATTATGAAAGTCTTCTGAAAGAAATGGCTTGTGGTGGAAACAGGTCATTGTGATTTTGCCAAGTAAGACATGTTCCAGGATCAACATCTTCTGATGATCCTGGAACAACATTCCTGTCCAAAACATAGTCCTAACCCCTACCCCTAAACCTATTTCTACCCATAAATTAATACTAAAATCAGAGGGAAATTATGGATAACTATTGTAGAAGCCCCTAACCCTGGTTGTAAGCCTAAATTTCACATAAACTGAAAAAAATCCCTCAATTCTAATTGGTTGATTGGAATGTTGTTCAAGGATCAACAAGGATGTTGATCCAGGAACATGTTCTACTTGGTGAAAACATGTTCACCGGTGGGAATGTCCTGTGAGTGTGTGTTTGTGTGTAAGATGTCTGGGTAATATCTTTGTGGCCTTGATTTGTGGTTCTCCCGTTCCACCACATCCCAAAGGTGCTCTATTGGATTGAGATCTGGTGACTGTGGAGGCCAGTTGAGTATAGTGAACTCATTGTCATTTTCAAGAAACCAGTTTGAGATGATTTGAGCTTTGTGACATGGAGCGTTATCATGCTGGAAGTAGCTATCAGAAGATGGTACACTGTGGTCATAAAGGGATGGATGTGGTCAGCAACAGTACTGGCTGTGGTGTTTAAATGATGTTCAAAGGCCCAAAGAAAATATTCCCGACACCATTACACCACCACCAGCAGCCTGAACTATTGATACAAGGCAGAATCCATGCTTTTATGCTGTTTACACCTAATTCTGACCCTACCATCTGAATAATTGGTTGTAACAAGTGGTTTATATTAGTTACTGTTGCCTTTCTATTAGCTCAAACCAGTCTGGCAATTCTCCTCTGACCTCTGGCATCAACAAGGCATTTTCCCCCACAGAACTGCCCCTCACTGGATATTTTCTCTTTTTCGACCATTCTCAGTAAACACTACTGTAGAGATGGTTGCGTGAAAATCCCAGTAGATCAGCAGTTTCTGAAATACTCAGACCAGCCCATTTGGCACAAACAACCATGCCACGTTCAAAGTCACCTTTCTTCCCCATTCTGATGCTCAGTTTGAACTTCAGCAGATCTTCTTGACCATGTCTACATGCCTAAATGTATTGAGTTGCTGCCATGTGATTGGCTGTTAGATATTTGCGTTAATGAGCAGTTGAATGGCTGTACCTTATAAAGTGGCCAGTATTTATATTTATAGGAATCTGTACATCATTAATCAGTGTTTAAATGGATTTACAAATTAAGCATCTTATTAATGTATGTAAATACATGAACATGAACTATAAGCATAAGCTTAAAGATTCAGGTAACACGAGGTCCATGCTCAGTCTCTCGATCAACTAAAGCCCAAAAGGGGTACTTGGCTTGAAAAGGGTTGAAGACCCTTGTCTAAGATTAGCCTCACTTCAATATTCTCCCATAAGCAACAGCTGCAGTGCAATATTCTGATTCACATGAGGCAGATGAATGAATCGATTGAATGTCACCCAGCCTCATCTATCTTTATAAAATATAAGCTGCAGAGATTGTCTGTCCCTTTTCACCAGCTCTAAGATCAATGGTTTCCACCCTGTGCTATTCTGTTCCCCTAGCAGCTGTGCAGAGCAGAGAGGAGTGCCTGCCCTGCAGGAGAAGCATTACAGTTATTAAAGCACTCAGTGCAGAAGAGCTGCAGGGAAAAATGGGAATAAACAATGAAAGGGTCATGAAGATGTATGCAGAGACTTGCAAACGCGCCCGTGCAAAACCTAAAACAAAAGCTCTCCTCCAAAACCTACCAATGAGCAGCCTTACTTCCCACAGCCCACATAGACAGCTGTCTTCTAAGGCAGCATCCTGTTATGGGACTTAATAAGTGACAGATTCAGAATTCTCTACACTGGCAGCAACTGTGAAATAGCACAGGAGACTCATCTCAATTGATTTCAATAGTGTTAGATGTTAACATGTAGCTAAGCTAACAGCATAATCCTTTATTAAGCATAAAAACACAGCATAAATGAATATTGTGTGAACACTAAACTATTTTTAATTGATCATTTCCAGTATTTTATAAAAATATATATTTACATCCTTTGCTTTGTGATACCATCTTAGATATTTTTTTTTCACTGAAATTCTTCATGTGCATTCTGGGATTGTCTATGGAAGCTTGTTTACGCCATGGAATAAAAAAAGTGAAGAGCGCTATACAAATAAATGAATTGAATTGAGTTATAGAGTCCAATTCTGAGGAAAAAAAGACTTTTTTTCTCAGAATTGTGAGTTTATATATTGCAATTCTGAGGGGGAAAAAATCATATTCCACTTCCTTTCTGCTTTACAATCTGGCTAAAACAAGAGATGTGTCCCAATTTGTGTACTTGCACTATCCTATGCCATTTTTTAAATAACTAAGTGAGCACTGTGTTCACAAAAATCTCAAAAAGAAGTGGCCAAAAAGTAAGGATGAAATTCTGGTAGCATCAATGAGATCTGTATAGCAGACTACTTACATAAGATGCATATAAACATCAGTTGTCACTGTATATCTCGCAATAATATGTCTTTGTAAGATAATATTTAAGTGCTTAGTATTATGATCAAAGCTCTGTAGTTTTTTACTGTAGGGGCAAATAATGCAATTCAACAATGATGATTGAGAGATGAAAAAAAATAAACGTTCCTTAAAACGCCTGATATATCATATTTGATGCTCACAATTTAACATGAAAAAAAGATGTATGGATAATTAAATAAACCCGCAGTCCAGTAAGTGTTCATCTTGAAATATTACTAACAATATAAGTGTTAATCTTACATTTACTTATAAAATTCATTAAAGATTTCACAGCAAAAAGACGTGACCTGAAAGGGGACGTTTTTAAAAATGTTATACTGAGGGCCTTTCACTTGCTAAAAAAATTATAAACTATCAATCAGACAACAGAGGGCATGTAGCAGATTGTGTACAGGTTATGATGATGTTGATTAAAGGACTTAGAAATTTGTGCATCAAATATGTAACAGTTGATTTTGGGTTAAAAAAAAAAACTTGTGAAATGTTAAGCACTTCATGCACTTAACTGTTGCAGCTTTCCTTTTGTATTGAAAGGGGAGGGGCTATCAGCTTTAGATGCCGGATGACAAAATAACCTTTTAATAATTTAACCTTTAATAAACTGTATACAATAAATGATTGAGTACATAGAGCACACAATGAAGATATCTTATGAGGCATCAAAATTTAAGATGGCTACCTTTTGGAACATTCTTCATTTTGGATCTACCAATAATACCTTTAAAATGTTGCTTCTGTGGGGACCTACTAGGTTTTGGAACAGAACAAAGTGGAAAATTTAATTTTCACTTTCCCACTTTTGCCTTTAGCCATTCCTCTCTTGCTCTCTCTCACTCAATCTGTGCTCACAAAGTAGTGTTTCCAATTTTTGCAAAACACCTTGCTGAAAATAAACCCTCTAATTTCACAACCATTTACTTTTTGTTCAGTGCTTGCTTTCCACTCACAGATAAGGGAAAACATGAAGGAGCATCTTGAACACGCCCCCCCCCCTCCCTCCTCTCTCTCTCTCTATCTCTCTCTCGACACATGTGTTGAATTACAGGCACTCCCCCAGTCTCTGCAGGCTGACACAGCACTTCTGTTCTAGGAGCTATCTTTCATCACTGTAAGGAGGCCGCGGTACACATGGGTCTAGACTAAGACTGCTGGTTTGGATTAATCTCTTTGGGCTGGTTAGGATTTGAACTATCAACCAGGTGGAGAGGCTGTGTTTAGCATTTTTAGCATGGACGAATGCAGAATAGAGGGTCACATTGGTATAAATTATTCAGAACAGGACTGGCAGCACAGTAGGTGGCTGTCTTTGAATGAAACAGAAAGATAATCTCAAAAAGGACTTCAAAATACTGAGCCAATCCAAGACGCCACAGCATGTCTGTCTACAGTCTAAAAATACACACAAGCATCTTCTCTGAATCTTTCACACCTCCCTCAACAGGATCTAATTTGTAACAGACAGACAAGGCATCTTAAATCTCAATAAAATGACATTTTCAAACTATTTTTCTGTATTGTCAGAGCACCCATTTTCAGTTCAGATAGCTTCCACTACCTCCCAGAGATTTATGCCAAGTGAATTCTTACAGCAAGAGTGCTGTTCATGCTGTCTCATTTCTCTCCTCAGAGCTTGCTGGATTATCCTCTGTACACAATACATCATACATCAGCTCTCTTCGTTGTCAAAGAATTTTTAGTGAAGTGGAAGCCTAGAAACCCCCCTCATTTGGGATTTAACAAAACCTCATTGTTTCAAGATACAATGTGCTATTATGATTTCAACATAACACTGTTTTGAAAAACCATCACTAATTAATATTAGCAGATTTAGTAATAGAGCTCACTCTTATTCCTATAAATTGAAATATCCAGACATGACCTAAATATATTTTAGCTAACAGAACTTTTGCAGACATAAAAAAAGTAAAACATTTTAAACTCAATTTAAAAAACACACATATATGTATATATATAAAATGTAATATAGTGTTGACTGTAACATTTTTTATTCATTATTTTCTTATTATTTATTTATTTATTATATTCTCACTTCATTATTTACTCACTTCAAAACTGTGCAATTTCAAATAAACTAAAACATAATGTGCATAAAATATTTGAGATCAAAATGGTTGTACCTTGAATTACAGAATGACTCATATGCACATTGTCAGAGCCAAATTTTTAATACCATGGCACACAATCAGATTATTTTAAGAAGATTTAGAATAAAATATTACAAGCTTTCTTGCAGCACTTGATTGGTGGATATTTATTAAATTGTATAGAATAAGAATATCGATTTCGTTACGATATAATTTGTATCATTTTGATGGTTTGCAGATCGCATTACTGTCATAAAGGTAACCTTACGTGAGAATTCGCATGCAGTGTTCTACGTCATATGAATTTGGGAGTTCGGTGAGTTAATGCGCCCGCCCTCTGTCTCCGCATAGGGCTGCTCCCACAAGCAACTTCACGGAATAGGATTTTTTCACCACGCCATTTCAAAAACACCGACAATCTCAACTTTTCACCCGTAAGACACTAAAAACACGGCTAAATCTGCAAATAGATGCGTTCAGCAGTCTCTGTTTAACAGCAGGAGAGTGTGTCCTTCCCGCGTGTCCCCTGCGCAAGACGCACCTTTCCAAGCAGAAACTTGCCCAAGTGAGCGCGCGGAAACACTGCAATGCAGAAAGAGCCCATAGACACAGGCAGAGTCGCGAGCCCGGACTCAGGACTACATTAGCGCTTTACTTTCAGCCCAAACCCTCTAGACTGAATACTGTAAATATAGATTAACAAAAATAATTAAGAATTTCGCGCTTAATTAAAACAATACAAGCTTATAAATATCGCAATTTTGAGATCAAAATAATCATGTCATAGCTTTACTGATGCACTTGTTATGATACAGAATATCAGTCACCTATATGGCAGATAAGAAACATTGTATTTGCATTACATCTTGCATATGCAGTTTCACTTACGTGACGAGCAATGCTGAAAGGCGAGAAAGAGTAAAAGGCTTGGGGCAAGAATTTTGATATCCATCCTCTCCGGGAGACGGAGTCGATTTTAGATGAGTAAATCAAATGTTATCCTCTCCTCGTCACCGAACAGTACAGCATCGTTTAGCCGTCCTTTCGGCCAACTTTAACTCTCTCGGCCGGGATGGCGATAGATTCGCTCGCTAGAGGCGCGTGCACGCGAGATAGCGGTGCTGATGCTGCGTTTTGGCGGGAGCGCGCATACTTTCATTAAACGAAATTCTTTAAACTTGGAAAGATGTGACAATCTGGTTGAAATAAAGACATAAACTCTCTTTTATTTGATATAGAGGGAGAGTGGAGTCGTATGGTTTGGGTAGACAGTGGACAGCCATGACTTTAGTGTCCGGGTTCGCAGTGAGGGAGGGGGCGCAAGATGAGAACAGAAAAAAAAGTTTTGGACTCATGCAGTTCGTCATAGTGATGGAAATCTGAATCATTTCCGCGAATCGGTTCTTTTGAACAGCCGGTTAAAATGATTCTTTTACGCAGTGACGCGCTCACGTTGTCCTTGACATCCTGGTGTTAAGCAGGCACATATTAAATTGCTGTTCACTTATTAATAAAACCTAATTTAGCTTTATTAATAAGCAAGTTTTATTGTCATGTATCCCAGTTCAGTTTGTTGCAGACTTGATGCATCATTTAAAGCTTAAATATATATATATATATTTATTAAAAATAACTTTTTACCCAATTAGCCAAATACTCGGTTCACTCCAAATGCTCAAATCAACGTATTCATTGGTTATCAGGTCATTACGACAAGACGGTTGAATAAACTGGTTAAAGAATTAGTCCTCTTTTAAATACACTTTTCCTGATACATTTACTCACCCCCATGTCATCCAAGATGTTCATGTCTTTCTTTCGTCAGTCGAAAAGAAATGAAGGTTTTTGAGGAAAACATTCCAGGATTATTCTCCTTATAGTGGACTTCAATGGCTACCAACAGGTTGAAGGTCAAAATGACAGTTTCAGTGCAGCTTCAAGGGCTTTAAACGATACCAGACGAGGAATAAGGGTCTTATCTAGCGAATCGATCGGTCATTTTCAAAAAAAATACAACCGTTTATGCTTCATAAACAAAATATTGCCTTGAACGTACTTTCCGCTTCCGCATTTTTCATAACGCTTACACTGAATGTTCTACGCCTTTCCTATTCTACTTACGGAACGAACTCGGCGGCAGTTTCGTTTTTTTCTGTAAGTAGAATAGGGAAGGCGTAGGACATTCAGCGTAAGCGTTATGAAGAATGCGGAAGTGGAAAGTCCGCTATAAGGAGAATAATCCTGGAATGTTTTCCTCAAAAACCTTCATTTCTTTTCGACTGACGAAAGAAAGACATGAACATCTTGGATGACATGGGGGTGAGTAAATTTATCAGGAAAAGTGTATTTAAAAGTGGACTAATCCTTTAAGTTGTTAAGTTGATGATCACTGTGAGATGGACATGTCTGAAAGAGATTGTTCTCGAATCAATCAGTTCAGAACAGTAAAAGTATCATTTGATTCTGGATTCAGCAAGTGAGTTGTTAATTTGAGAACTGGTCTGTCTGATTAATTCGTTCACTATCCAGACATCGCTCACTATGAATTGGAATGTTTCAATTTATCTAATTGTGTTATGTAAGAAATATAATAGTTCAGCCAAGTTGTCCCTTACACCAATGCAGAGATCTAACATTATGACTTTAAAATTCACAAGTCTGCATTTCTGGTGCCTCCCTTCCCTGCAGTGCAGGTTTGCCCAGAGACCACAAGCTCATTACTAAAATAAACCCAACTGGATTCAATCAGATTGGTTTGTGGGGGTTGTACAAGGTGGGTGGAAAAGCCGGATTTATGTTGGAAAAGGCGTTCTCTCCATGATTCTGTGATATAAAAAGGCTTTGGGATTAAGAAGTGGGTTTGTAGGACAGCAGCTGAGCAGGGGGGAGAAGGGGCATATACAGGGTCAGAGAGGGATTTGCAGTGTTTCTAATCAAATCAGATTGGAGTTTTATCAAAGTCCCTCCCTGTTCTTACAATCATCTTACACACATCAATACTCATTCATAAATATGAATATGCACTGGGAAGAAATTTGCAGTGTTAAGATGTTTTATTATTTAAGAAAGATCACTATCCTCATTTACCCAGTTCAAGCCACAATTGCTCCACTTTTGAGGAAAATGTACAAGTAACATGATTTGTGACAATACATTAGTTACCTAGTTATCTGGTCATCTGGGTGGGCAGAAGAAAGGTGAAAAGCATTTAAATCATGACAATTCTTTTAGCATGGTAATGAATATGGCAATGTTAATGTATTTGGTCTTGACAGATTAGATATGCTACACTGCTGCTGTTGATTATTGCTGCTGCTGCTGCAGAGCAAGTATGGACTTGCTAGATACAGAGACATGCTCCTGTAAGCAATTAAGATATGCTGGTGCATGAATAGACATAAATACAGTAAATCCTTTAGAAGATCTAGGCAGGTGGAGCTGGGGGAGGTAGAGGTTTTCAGAGGAACTCTGATAGCTCACTGCATATACTGTACTCTCACTGCATATACTCTCTGATATACTCTACAGCAAACATTGAACCAGATTTAAAGACCCCCTGTGGTGAAAATCAAGTTTTTAATGTTGTTTATATGTCTATGTGGTGTTTTTAATGTGCTTTAAGACAAACTATGTGCAAATTCATAAGTCAACACCATTGCTGAGTATTTTCTGTTTAAAACCACAGTGAAAAAAAGACAGTCTCAAACCCATGGTTTGAAATCGCTGGTGTCTATGACGTCTGTAGCATTACGGTCTTTAGCATATCATTAACCATGAGCACTCTTAAGCAGGAGAGTCTCGAGAGAAGCCAGGTTATGTTTTCTGTTCATATGAAAAAATATAAGTTGTTCAAAGAGATAAGACATATTTGTAAGAATATGATTGTTAGAAGGCAGCTGTCTGTCTGGAGCATGGTTTGTTTAACATTAGCAACACATTATTAGCTGTTTGATAACATAGTCAAGCAAAAGGCTAAACATATTAATTACTGTTATGTGTCCTACAGAGCCGTCGCAAGGGCTGTGCCAAGTGGGCGAGCGCATAGGGCCTTGCGCCAAAGTAAAGTGACAGCTGACTTGAAGTAAAGCCAGTAAAGTTCATGTTTTTGTCCTTCGAAATATTTTAATACTATAAAACATAGCTAAAACAATATTGCTCTGTCCGTGTGCATGTGACCGTGATTCATGTGCATATGTCAGTCAGTGTTGCATCACACGTCAAGTTCTGAGAGAGCTTTATTCAGTCCATTTTAAATTCTGATTTTGGCCGCCTTTTGGAATGGGTCAAACATATTACCTGAGAAGTTCAAGTAAATCTTCTGGAAATCTGTGCTCATTCAAGGATGTGCATTTATTGCATGGACAGAGAAGCTATAAGCCTTATAGCTTAACTATTACGCACCTTTCGGACCATCAGTGAGAGCAACGGTACAGCAGAACGAGTGTAGCGCTATCTCTAGACGTTTTAAACGTTTTTAAATCTGAAAACTCCAAAAAGCAACGAAATTGTCAGACATCCATTTAGCGCATGTTCACAGGGGAAAACGACTAAAAACAGCGCTGATTGTTCTCTCGATACTGTCTGTTTTACTGAGAAATTGCAGTGAGAGAGCAGTCCAAACGAATGCATGTGGATTCAGACCATTTTGCAAAGGTGTTTTACCAATTCATAGTTTAGAACACAATTTAAGCGTCAAAAAATATGTGAGCAGTTCAGTTACACAGCTGTTAAAACATTTTCTTAAATATGCTCATCACTACAGCAACAGTAGACTCTGAGCTGGCTTGAGTGGAAGAGGGGCTAATTTGCACATTCATAGATCCATGTATATTAAATGAGGCAAGGGTGTTACATTCAAGCTATTTTAAGGCATGAAGAAACATTTTTCACAGGAAAAAATGTTTAAATATGTCATTTTGGTGATCAAAGATAAGTTTTAAGGGATAAAATAATTGACTACAGGGGGACTTTCAATGTTGAGCAAGCTCACTGGATGCAGGATCAACAGAGGCTAATCAGCTTGTGCAATACAGTAATGATGTGATTGCTTGCAGACTGCATGTAAAGGACCTATCAGCCTGTGTCCTCTTGAGTTTCATAGTAGATAACATCTTCATAAATGTCAGAATTATGTTCAGTTAGTTTCTGTTTTCATGGACTTTTAGTTTGTATTTCATTAGTTCCTGTGTTCCTTTGTTTGATTTTCCTGCCTTTCTTTTGTTTCTATGATTACAGATGATTATGAGTTTATCTGGTTCAGCTGTGTTTGATTATTACCTCATTTGTTGTATACTTCAGTTCATGCATTTCCTCAATTCAGTGTTCGGTCACATTTGCGTTTGGAGTGTTTGCTGCTGCCTTTTGTATTATTTACCTCTGGACTATTATTATTAACCCTCTACCGCATAGTGTTGCCAAATGGCAACATACTCTTTGTGTTCATTTCCTTGCCACTGTCTCTTTAAGAGAACATTCTCGTTTTTTTGTTGGTAAGAGAAGACCTTAGTTTAGCCAATGATGTGCTTTAGTTAAGTCACATGACATGCGATTCTTTTCTGTGGCGCGATTTTCTGACAGACTGCCGTCTCTTGTCGGTAGTTGCTGAAAGCAAACTAAAACGTCAGTAACAGACAAGGACCCGCCCATGTCACATTCACAAAAAAATTGTTAACATCATCTCAGGTAAGTTATGATGACATATTCACCACTCAAAAAAGTTATGAAATTAGTTTTTGGTAAATCGATAAAATGTCTGTGTTGCCATATGGCAACACTGCACAATAATGGAATGAAATTATTATAATAGGTTAGCTAGCTAGCAAAGGTCAGCTGCACTCTGTTAAGCTGTAACAATAACAACAATAATGCTAGTGATATAATGTTGATTAGTCATATGTTAAGGACTGCCATGGCATTTGTATTGTGGATTAAATCAACATCAGAGACCTGCCTGCCCACTGCCACCACAGCCAGTACTACTGGACCAGACCTACCACTGGCCTACCATGGTGTCTAAAAAAGGCAGGTGCAAGTGGATGTAAGTGTATTGTTAGGGTGAAGTGCACCAAATGTGATGTGTACATGTGTCTCACCTCTGAAAAAAAAATGCTTTTTGAAGTTTCGTACAGAAAAAAGGTGAAGTTTCAAGGATTATGGGGGGTTCATGTTCATAACCTTCCTCTCATAAGATTGCATAATGTTGAATTTTCATGAACTGCAATGTTTTTGGTTTTATGTCAATGTTTTATGATACATGATGAACAGTATTAGATTTGTTTTTAACTGTCTACATTTGCAATTTAAATAATATTCACGAAAAACGTAATGAATTTCAAAGAATATAAAGCATTCAGCAAAAGAGAATGGAATAAATAAAAGCACAAGATGTTGGAAAATAAATATAAGGTGTTGTTTATATTTACTGCTAAAGCTTATAATAGCACAAATTGATTCAATACAAACAACATTTCTGAGGAAAAATATTAACTATATACACTTACACTTATTCTAAGTTATTTCCACTATTGTACGTTGTTGCCATATGGCAACATATCAAAGTACCTTAAAATAATATTTTTTTCCAATTTTTTTTTACAGCACTTCAAGTTAAGCCATTCTAAGAAAAGAAAAAGAGTCAAATATTTTTTTCTATAGATTTATCATAATGCGTGCGGTAGAGGGTTAAATATTCATGTTGGAACTTCATTCTGCTTCTTCTTCAGTCTGTGCATACACTCGTGATAGATGACCGAACCACAGGTGAATTTATCTGATCGGTTTGCTCTGGTGGCTCAAATGAGCCACAACTTTTTTGATTTCACTGAGAGTTTGCCATCTTGCCATCACCTGCCCTTTCGATGATGAGACCCTTAAGTCATTGTTCTGGATTAGGGCAAACTACCACCACCCAGTAGACCTCCCAGACACTACAGGACTTTACTGGAGGGAAGCTGTCAAGTATCTGGAGAGCGGATTTCGACAGCTGTATATTTCGTCCCCTTGGAATTATGGTTCTATCTGCGTTCTGAGCAGTTTTGAGATATTGAGCTTAAAAGTTTTTACATTCCATATATAAAAAAATTATATGGGGAACAAGTTTCTTTCAAACATGAAAATGACAGGAACCCTATAAATGTATTCTAAATGTACAATATCAAAATCCTCTCAAATTTGTAAATGATGATTTTTGGAACAGGTCAAACGCAGATAGAACCTTCTAATTTAAAATAAAAAACACTTTTTGTTTGGAATTATAAGTTTCTATATGGCAAAAAATTAATTGAAGCAATAATTTTCAAGAAACACAAACAGTTTACTTATAATTTGTTTTAAAACACAAAATTAGTGTTGTAACAATGTGTTGACATGCATGAGAAAGTTAAATTAAATTATTTTTATGACATTTATTTCATATTTTAAATGAATATTTTTTTCTTGTTCAAATTAAGCATAAAAGGCAGTGCAAAATTTTTTGTCCAGTGCAGATGTTAAGGTATTAAGGTAGGAATATGGTGGGTAATTTAACACATTATTGCAGGAATCATTTAAGTTTAAGTTTCCTTTTGTTTAGACAGAAAGCAACTACTGTAATACAACACATCGTCACCGGATCGCCAACGTTTCGACCAAAGAGGTCTTCGTCAGGTCAGGCAAACAGTAAAACTTTTTACTGTTTGCCTGACCTGACGAAGACCTCTTTGGTCGAAACGTTGTTTTTTTTTATAAATTTTGAGAGCAGCAGTGGCAGTGTGCCAATTTTTGTTTGTTTATCTAATAGTGACTCTGATGATCGAGCACCTGCTCTAAGTTGAGTTGGGATGTGTGCATATTACTTTTTTCTTTACCTCCATCGAAAGTTCAGAAACTGATCAGAAAATTTTAATTCCTCCAGAATACCGGGCGTTCCAGGATGTCTTTAGTAAGCGATTGGCCACACAACTTCCACCTCATCGGCCATGGGACTGTGCCATCGACCTGCTACCTGGGGCTACTCTACCCAAGGGTAGAGTTTACCCATTGTCCATCCCGGAGTAAAAGGCCATGGAGAAGTACGTCAAAGAAGCCTTAAACCAGCGATTTATATGTCCATCGACTTCCCCTGCTGCTTCAAGCTTCTTCTTCGTGGCCAAGAAGGACAGAGGTTTGAGGCCATGCATAGACTACCGTCATCTGAATTCCCAGACTGTACAGTTCAGTTATTCCCTTCCTCTGGTCCCAGCAGCTCTGGAACAGCTACAGGGAGCTCGCATCTTCTCCAAGCTGGACCTGCAGAGTGCGTATAACCTCATTCGTATCCGCTGGGGGGATGAGTGGAAGACTGCCTTCGTGACACCATCTGGCCACTGCGAGTACCGGGTCATGCCGTACGGCCTGTCCAACTCTCCCTCCGTGTTCCAGAACTATATGAATGAGGTGTTCCGGGAGTTCCTCCACCAGTTCATCATAATGTACATCGATGATATCCTCATCTACTCCCGGAACCAGGCCGACCATCGCCAACACGTCTCCCATGTCCTAGAGAAACTACGCGTGCACCACCTGTGAGTTCCATACCACCTCCGTTCACTTCCTGGGATACATCATCGATCAACATGGCATACAGATGGACCAGAGGAAGGTGGACACCATCCGCAACTGGCCCTTTCCGTCTACAGTCAAGGAGTTACAACGCTTCCTTGGATTTGCCAACTTCTATAGACGTTTCATTCACAACTACAGCCTCCTCAGTGCACCTCTCACATCACTCCTCAATGGCCGGCCCAAGTCTCTGTCCTGGAATCCATCAGGCCGAGAAGCCCTCCATCAGCTCCAAGAAGCTTTCCTCACCGCTCCGATCCTGATTCATCCGAATCCAGAACTCCCTTTCGTTGTTGAGGTGGACGCTTCATCCACCGGGGTCGGAGCGGTGTTGTCCCAGCAGCAGGGTGATCCACCACGACTCCATCCATGTGCCTTTTTCTCTAAGAAGCTATCCCCGGCGGAGGGGGATAGCTTCTTAGAAACAGAGAACTGCTCGCCATTAAGTTAGCCTTGGAGGAATGGAGACACTGGCTGGAGGGAGCACTTCACCAGTTTGAGGTCATTACCGACCATCGTAACCTCGAGTACCTCAGAGAAGCGAAGAGACTCAATCCTCGCCAAGCCCTCTGAGCTTTATTCTTCACAAGGTTCAACTTCACAGTCACCTACCGTCCTGGAAGCAAGAATTGTAAAGCTGATGCTCTCTCTCTCGTCTGTTCCAGCCTGAACCCGAGAATACGGACCCCGAGACCATCCTCCCTCCAGCCATGATTGTAAGCCCCATCCAATGGACCTTCAACCAACAGATCTCCGAGGCTAACTCCGCCGAGCCCGCTCCACCGGGAGGTCCTGAGGGGCTCCTCTACATTCCTCCGGCCCATCGTCAGCCCCTCATGGACTTAGCTCACACCTCTCTGGGCTCTGGACACCCAGGTAGTTCACGTACGTTTTTTTTTTTTTTTTTATTGTTTCTCTAGTGCTTAAATTCTGTCGTTATTGTCGACTTCTTTTAGCCTTGTAAAGCACTTTGGTCAACACCAGTTGTTTTTAAATGTGCTATATAAATAAACTTGTATTGTATTGTACCCTCTCGCTTCTGCAGCAACAGTACTGGTGGCCATCCATGCCCCAGGATGTCTCCCGACACATCAAAGGATGCTCAGTCTGTGCCGTTGCCAACACTCCTAGGAAGCTTCCAGAGGGTAAACTCCTTCCGCTACCCATACCACAGAGACCTTGGACTCATCTTGGAGTCGATTTCATGACGGACCTCCCACCTTCTAACAATTACACCTGTGTCTTCGTGATTGTGGATCGGTTCTCCAAGTCATGCAAGCTTATTCCCCTCAAGGGTTTTCCCACAGGGTTGGAGGCCGCTGAGGCCCTGTTCAACAACATGTTTCGTCATTTTGGAATTCCAGAGGATATCATCTCAGATCGTGGTCCTCAGTTCATATCCCACGTCTGGCAAGCGTTCTTTAAGCTCCTAGGAGTGTCCGTCAGCCTGTCCTCAGGTTATCACCCTCAGACCAATGGCCAGACTGAGTGGAAGATCCAGGAGATTGGGAGGTACCTGCGGGTATATTGCCACCGGAACTAGGACAGCTGAAGCCAGTTCCTGCCCTGGGCGGAGTATGCTCAGAATTCCCTCCGGCAAACCACTAAAGGGCTAACCCCGTTTCAGTGCGTCCTGGGCTTCCAACCTCCTCTCTTCCCCTGGTCGAGTGAGCCCTCCGAGGTTCCAGCTGTCAACCACTGGTTCCAGCAGAGTAAGAGAGTGTGGGACTTAGCTCATGTACACCTCCAACAGCAGTTCGGAGACACAAGCGGCAAGCGGATGCCAGAAGAGGCCCAACTCCACAGTACCAACCTGGCCAGAAGGTATGGCTCTCGACGCGGGACATCCGTCTCCGGCTGCCCTGTCGTAAGCTTAGTCCCCGGTACATAGGTCCATTCACCATACAGCTCAACGAAATCACCTACCGGCTCAACTTACCACCACAGTACCGTATATCACCTTCATTCCATGTTTCATTGCTCAAACACACACTGAACCCTTGTTTCCTCCCTCCACAGATCCTGGTGACGATGCGGTACCTCCTCCTCCCGACATCGCTGAAGAGGAGAACGATTCTCGACTCTCGACGACGGGGTCCTGCGCTGGAATACCTCGTCGACTGGGAGGACTACGGCCCCAAGGAGCATTTCTGGGTCAACCGTCACGAGATGCTCGACCCCTCTCTTCTAACACAGTTCCATCAAGACCATCCGGACCGTCCTGCTCCTCGGGGTCGAGGTAGACCCCGTCACCGTCGCCCCATCCGGTCGTCAGGAGCCGCCAGTGGAGGAGGGGGTACTGTCACGGAGTCAGTTCCCACCACCAACACTCACAACACATCGTCACTGGATCTCCACGCTCCGCCCACTCGTTCCCAATCACCAGAGTACTGATCAGCAGCACCTGCACCTCCTCTCACCAGCACTATAAGAACACTCACTCCCTGCACTTCAGTGTCTGGTCTTGTTCACATATACCTGGACTTTGTGACTTAGTGACTTTGCTCAGTGGCTCATATCAGTCTGCCATCCATGTGTGTCATTCCTGTGTTCGTGCCTCTGTCTATCAATAAACCACCTGTTGTATACTTACCATCTTGTTCCCATCTGTGTCTGACAAGTCTATATTATTTTTCAATTGGTCGATCCTCTTTTGCCAATTGACTCTAAGTAGGTCTCTTGGATTTTTAGTTAATATGACACCAAGATAAGTATAGGAGTTTCCTGCTATCTTGAACGGAATGGATTTAATATACTGCTTACAAGCATTGGGCGTAATAGTCATCAGGTCACTTTTTTCCCAATTAACAGTAAAGCCTGACATATTCCCAAATCTTGTGATTGAGGAAAGGAGATGTGGAATAGACCTACTAGGATTTTTAATAAACAGTATATCGTCTGCGTTGAGTGAAATATGTTGTGGGAGGCCAACTATTGTAATTGGTTGAATAACTGTCTGTTGCTGGATGTATGCAGCCAAGGGCTCTATCGCAACTGCAAAAAGAAATGGGGACAGTGGACAACCCTGTCTTGTCCCTCTATGTATTGAGAAAGGAGCTGAAATATTATGATTAGTCACTACTGAGGCTTTTGGACAGGAATATATTGTTTTTATCCACTCTCTAAACATGTGGCCAAAACCAAATTTTTTCAGAACCGACATCTTATATCCCCACTCTACTTGGTCGAATGCCCTTTGTGCTTCCAATGAAATGACTGCAGCTTCTTCTTTATAGTTTGAATATAAAACATTGCACAGGCGACGTAGATTAAAATACATATGTCTGCCTGGCGTAAAGCCTGTCTGATCCAGATGTATAATATCACAGATATGCTTCTTCAATCTATTTGCAAGGATTTTCCCTATTATTTTGGTTTCAGTGGGTAGTAAAAAAATTGGTCTGTATGATGACACTTATAGCCGGTCTCGACCTGGTTTAGGTATAAGAACAATATTGGCGTTGTACATAGATGCGGGAAAACGGCCAGTTTCCTGTGAATGCCTAAACATACGTATCAACAATGGCAAAATAACCTTAATAAATCTTTTATAAAATTTGATGCTGAACCCATCAGGTCCAGGGGCCTTGTTATTGGGGAACTCTTTAATAGCATTTTCCACCTCTTCAATGCTTATTTCTGCATCCAGCATCCTTAAAGCCTCTTTGCTTAATTTTGGAAAGTGTAGTCCTTCCATAAAAGTATCAATATTTTTCTGGTCAGACTTGCCTATGGAGGTTTAAACCTCAGCATAAAACTTTGCAAAATTTAGATTTATTTCTTTTGGATCGGTTATTATTTTCCCCTCCTTATTCTTAATTTGATATATGGCTATAGCAGCTTCATTATGTCTTAGTTGCCACGCCAAGAGATTATGGGGTTTATCACCTAATTCATAGTATCTTTGTTTAACCTTACATAATAATTTTAGTACACTGCCAGATAATAAAGAATTGTATTCATATTTTAATGCAATAATTTCTTTCAATAACACAGTATTTGGGCTATTTTTGTGTAAGCTTTCTAATCTGGTAAGAGTACTTTCTATTTCAGTCATTCTCATCCTAACTTTCTTCTTTTGAGCTATCTCAAATGCTATTATTTCCCCTCTAACAACAGCCTTCATAGCCTCCCATAAATTTGAATCATGCACAACTAACGCAATTAGTTACTTTTTTAGGGAGTAACGCAATATTGTAATGCATTACTTTTAAAAGTAACTTTCCCAACACTGCCTGTATGACTTTCTTTCTTCTGTGGAACATAAAAAAGATATGGAAATTTTTTCAAAAAATATTCTTTTGAAAATAAGTTTTCTATCATCCTGCCTTTACAGTCTCTGTATCTACAATAAAAACAGGTGATACTAAATGCCTCATGTGAGCACCAGATGGCGCACACAAGTCATAGCGTGAGGTTTCCAGTTAAACAAATGCCAGCGTGCAACCCCAAGAGATATCAAATGAAGATGCTGATCAAACATTTGGGATTGGTCATTAGATCCACTTCCCTTTTCTGTTCCAACCAGTGACTTTCCAAAAAAAGAGGAAATAATTTTTGTGTAACTCAGTGAGGAACAGAGCTTTGTCTTTGGATTTCTACACGTGAAGGAAGTTTCACATTGAGACATACTCACAGCTGTTTGGTTTGCTTTGGTCCCAAGGTAGTCATTCGTCAAGTTAAAGCTTAGCTGGTTCTGGTTCAGTTATCCTTCTCAGGCTGTGAAACACCTTTGGCTAGAAAGTGAAACCACTGATCGAACAAATTGTGCTGCTTTTGCTCAAGTTACAAAATCATGCAAATAGTGACAACAGGAACTATACATTCAAATGTAAATGCACTTCTTCTTGATCTCTTCCCCTTTGTCAAGCATTTCCCTTCTCTGTATTGCTCAGACACATACTCTGTACTCAGAAATGCACATGAACATAAAACAAAACCACACATGCCCCTAAAAACTTCTCTTCTATTCTGTTTCCTCCATTCAACAGGATTTTCTTTTGATCTGATGGCTACTTCTCTGTTTATCAGACGATCTGTGTAAATATGCATATGTGTGTGTCACTACCCTGCATATGAATTTTCCATATGGGTATTTGCATTTCTATCTCTTGGTTATTCTCTAAACATTCTCAAGATGGTTTTGCTGATGTGGTCTTTTCTGTCAAAGTTAAGATTAATCAGGCAAAAACTTGCATTATATGACCTCTAAGCTAATTTTGTACGTTAAAACATAGGGCTAAAGTTTAGCATGTTAGATGGCATGTACTTGTCAAAAACATTTAGAGAGATCCAGAACAGACTTGCTTTTAGGGTCTATAGGCCAAAAACATAAATAGCTGGAATTTATGCCTATAATACAAATTCTGTGCTTTTTTTGTGGAGAATTGGGTCGATGACATATAAGAGTTCAGTATAAAGAAAGGAAAATGATGGAAAAATAAATGTAATGTTCTTAAATTCCTAATTTTTGTTTTTGGCGAGTCACACCACATGACAACCTGAACTATCCTTGACTTGTCTTAAGAAGGTCAAATCTGATTTTAGGAGACTTGTTGACCTTGACACATGGGCCTTCATGGGTCCTCTCTATGACATAATTTCCTGTAACTTTTGCTATATGTTTTATGATTTTGATTTGGCAGATTGTTTAAAAAAAATCTGGCCTTGGAGTCAAAAAGGTTGAGAACCACTTCCATAGAAGAGGTGTAATCAAGTCATTATTTGTATGAATTACATTTTTAATGTCAAGTCAAGTCACCTTTATTAGAAATTGATTCAAAGCAGCATTTCATCCACTATTTTTTTGTTTTTGTCTTCGAACCCTTCAGCTGTTCTGAAGGTCAAACAGTCTTAGTTGGTGGAGGGCATCATCCCCTGACAGGACAGCTGCTACAACAAAATGGTTGTGGTGGAGTTTATTGGGCAAATGAACAAATAAATACCCTGACCGCAAGCACTAGCCAGCTGCCTGACACCATCTACCATGGACAATAAGGAGAAATCTAAAAAAAGAAAATAAACAATTATTACTTCCTAAATCTGTGAATTCCCTCTAAGTATTAACCAACATGTCCTCCAACCAATACGACAATATAGGTCGTTTGTCACTTCCCTGAAATACGACCCATAGGAACGTTTACTAAAGTTGCGCCCCTATCGACAACAGGACACTTTTCATTTTAATGCATTGTACCCTTTTATTTACATCATATTTTGGGTTTCGCATAACTCAATTGGTAGAGCATTGCAATATATAACAATATGCAATCATGAGATCATACAATTGTGGGTTCGATCCCAGGGAACGCCTGTGCTCATAAAGTGTATATGCACTATAAATCACTAAGGGTAGGTTTAGGGTTGGGGTAGGTGTAGTCGTTAATAAAAAAAAAAAGGTTTTGCTAAATAGAAATAGGACAAATGGCGGGTAAGGGACCGTGTAAAAGGTCCACACATTGTATTTAAATGAACACGCATTTTGTTTGGTAACGAGGGTCATACTACATTTCATGACAGACGTAACACGACACTGTCATTATTTTTATGCCAGCTAGAGGGCGTATGACTTTAAAGCGTAAATATAGGTCGTAATAAGGTGCTTGAAAAAACAACCTATAGGGTCTCGTAATAACCTGTGTTGGACAGTTTTGGTCAGTGCATGCAGACACTGCAGAGGTTAGCGTGCTAGCTCTGTCAGCAAGAGTTTCAATAGCAGGCACATTAGTGTGCAAGCGGTGTAAGCAAGTATTGTATTTTACAGAGCCCAGACTAGTCCTGTCATCAAGTTCCACTTTACAGTTTTAAATAACCATGACTGCAGCTCAGCTCACAGGCTAGAATAGTGTTTGCCTTATCAGGGTGTCAATGGCCATCAACCAACACCTTTGAAATGAAATTAGCACCCATCCATTCTCTCCTTAATTTTACTGAAGTCACTGCACAGCTTGTAGAGAGGTATTAGAGAATTATGTGGGGGAAAATTGCAAACATTTGCAATTGCATATGGAAGAATGCAAAATGCTATCTGCACACTTTCAGACTCACAGAGACACAAGCACACACATTGGACTCTGAAACACAATCCTGGTAACTGCTGCCAAGTATGATAGTCAGCATAGTGTTGTCAATATCAAACAAACACTTTGGCGTGCAAACAAACGGGCAGACCAAACATGCAAGGCCTGTCAGACGTGTGGGAGACAAAACTGTGTGTGTGTGTGTGTGTGTATAGACATAGTCTATATGTGGCTGTTGCTGCTATACTGTATGCATGTGAGCAGTGAGAGGAATGTCCTTTGTACTTTTAAAAAATATCCTTAGAATAGCAAAGATTTAGTCTGTAGTTTTTTAGTTCATATACTATTCTAAAATTCTAACAACTTGCACTATAATTTTTCAAGTCAAATCGACAAGCAGAGCAGGTAAGTTACATCAAAATGTGGTTCAGTCAGTTCATTTCATTCCCTTTTCCCAAAATGCACCAGCCCATGAATAATTCATATGGTTGTGTTCTTTGAGCCTCTACCAGTTTTATTTACATGTTGGTTTTATTGTCATGTTAAGTAAGCTAATGTCTTGCGTCAGGATGAATTTTAAGTTTAAGATAATATCAGCATAAATCCTTGTGATTTTGCTTTGATAAGGGACAGTATGCAAACATACCTAATCATAAAACATTAACAAACGCAGTATTGAAAACACTATCGCTATTTATAAAGCATCTCTAGACTATGTTGTAATTAGTCTGTTGTCCACTAACTCTAATTGAAATCACTAACTTTAATCACAAGTATACACATGAGTTCACCTAATAATCTTCAAAACTGCAAGTACTTTATTGTATTTGAGCCAAGAAATGTTAAGGATTAATGCTGACATTCTCCATAAACTCCACTTTGAAATCTAGGGCGTTATGTTTTATAGAGCAGTGTATCTTGGGTGTTTTTTGTCTTATGAGTGCTCATGTGACAAATATTCATGTGATATTGACAATAGTTTAAGACAGCTATTATAGCACTCTAAAGCAGATTTCAGTTGTTCAGATAGGTTGATATTAATTATATTGCTTAATGAAATATACTGTAATGAACTGTAAAATATACATACATCATATACATACTGCCTCCTTAATGCTTGAAACATTGAATGTCTGGTGACAGTTTTGTTAATGGTAAAATGTAACATTTGTACAGTGTTCTCACATTGCTATGCACATGTACACATAGAAAACTTGAGACGAAGCACATCATATTAAACAATAAAACCATTTAAACAAAGGGAACAATTTGCATATTGCATTTTCAGAAATATTCTCGGACACACTTCAAAATAGTTCACTGTAACAGCTGTAATAGCTGATTTTAAGTCATGACAATTTCAATTCAGTTCTCAATGAACATTTACTTAATTACCCGAGTGAATTCAACTTAAAAAAACAAAAAAACTGTAGCCCTTTTTTTCTGAATTTCTCTGAAGTTTTACAAACACCTCATTTTTTCAGTGCAGGCAAATTAAATATAAGAAAGAATGTGTGTATATGATGTATGTGATGTGACGTGCTGAGTAAATATTTGAAATAAAAAGGGGTCTGAGCTTTAATCCACAATCCCCAGCCACCAGTGCCACAATTCATTCCAGCTGCTTAAGGTTTTGTAAAAATGTCAATATGACAAATGGACTGTATATTGTGTGTGCAGCGTGATTGTCTGTGTGTACTGGAAGCTTTACTGAACTCTCCAAGTGCAAACTGATCCAGCGAGCATGTGGACACCCTGCCAACCCTTTGACCCACAGTCTCTTATTCTTGGCCGTTCTGCTAGACAGCTATACATATGAACGTGAGTTTACAGTATGCCGAATATATGTCCGTGTACGTCTCATTGTGTGCGTGTCTGCAGGCTAAGCAGCAAGCTAATGTCTTTCATTAAGAGTCATAATTGCTCAGACTTTTGACCACAATAGCTTGTAAATTTGACACACTGGTCTGATGGTTAACAGTTTGGTCCCACCTCAATACCGAAATAGGCTTCATTCACTCATATTTTTTAAATGTGAGTATGTGTATGTGTATTCGGGGTGAAATTGCAGGTTTCTATGATTGTTCACGGTGACTTCCACCCTACCCTAAAGCAAAGTAAGCCATGGTTTTTCTGAGGCCTTATGCATAAGAAATCACATCTCAGCTATATGAGATCTGGGAACATGCACAGTTCCCTTTCGAAAGGGAACTTCAACTCTGCGTTTGAACGCTTTGGGGAACGTCACGTGACCCAGGTGTCTGAAAGCAACTATCCAAAAACTCCAATCCCTATTGGCCGGCGACAGCCTATGACGTAATATGGCGCGACCCGGAAGTATAAAAGGAGCGCCTGGAGAAACAGAAGACTTCTCATCGTCTTTCGGTCCTGTTCTGTCTGATCGCGACTATATCGACTCCGGTAGGGTTTTTATATATGCCTTACAAACGTTCAAGAGAGAGTGTTTATCCGTGTCCCAGGGTTTGACACTTGATATACACATTTTCTGGGTGTTTTTCTGTCTGGAGAGGAGCGTGCATAGACAGTGCTTGAGGGCGCTGTCTGTGTGTTTGTCTATTGTTTACTATGAGCGTCTCCCTATCGGGACGCTCCATTCTCGTTTGGCACTCTTCCCGAGGGAAGAGCTGTCTGCATCTCTGCCTGGTGATTCTGGCCCCGTTTGTGCTGAGGCATAGCGGTGGCTGCAATCATAGGGCTCGCAGTTGAGCTCGTTGGGAGGTTTGAGAGAATTGTTCTCTCTCTAACTTCCCTGGGGCTGGCGAGAACGAGTGGATGACGATGACGTTTGTGTTTGACGTCATCGCGTCCAGCGGCGAGCGCTCCTCTGGCTGTTGTGTGTGTGCGAGCTGCTGTGTGTTTGGGACGCGCCTCTCGGCAGCTGCCGTGAGAGCGCGTTAAGAAAGGGGCCGCGTGTGGACGGCTCGACAAGCGGTTCCTTACTGTCCATTAATGCTGCAGCTTTCATGGCTTTCCATTCCTTTCTGATCTCCGCGTTTGAGATGGAAAAACCCCAGCCGTTCAGATTTGTATCTGAACCCAGACAGACGGGAGGAGGAAGAAGCGAGATTGAGATGGGTGACCGATTGTAAACACCGTTGCGTTTATAATCGATTCCCCAGTTATATAGGGCGATTTTTATCTACCCTCTCCTCTTCTTCTTCCACCTCCTGTGTGTGTGTATATATATATATATACATATATCATGCTCAGATGCTTCTTATGGTCAGATTGATGGCTGGGCCCATAGTGATTATGTCAGCCTGCTGTTTCTGTTTGATAGTAAGAGGATCTTTTAGATTTAAAAGAACCTTAGATTCCACCCTTTCATGTAAAAAAAGGAGCATTAGGAGTCTTCGGTCTTTGAGCCGCAGGAGGGTCTATATTTTATGTGTTTAAAATAAGACCTTATTTTCCTGTATAATTTTCTGAGCATGTAGTCAAAAAATTAGGGTTTTTTTGGGCAAACTGAAGTTGACAGACTGGCTAGAGTATATGTTGTGCAGGCCACAAAATGGCCACCTCTTAGCCACCTGTTTGAGGGGCTTCTCAACTGCTGTTTTCTAGAGTAGTTTGAGTTAGCACTCGTCACTTCAGTTAATATGTATGTTTAGGTTGGCCTTAATCGGCCGCCTGACATTGTTTGCTTGTGAGCTTCACTTTCTTTCTCTTATCCATGAGATGTGGAGGTGAACCCCAGGCTTCACTAGGCTTGTGGCCCTGTAAGAAGGCCCGTAGCTTAGCGGCCAGGCTAGAGCTAGGTTAGGTGTGTGTGACGAGCAGGGCGGGCGAGAGCCGTGAGGGAACGGCGCGAGGCCGGTGACGCGAGTGTTAATGATCGTCACCTGTGAGGCGCACCGGCCTCGAGTCTCTCACGGAGGAGCTCCGGAGGCATAAAAGGAGGAGCGACGACAGTGAACGGACGAGAGAGGACCAGGCCTGGACTTTATTTTATGTTTTATTATGTTTGTGTGGCCGGCAGACGTCCGCGAGGGTCTGCCGGCATTACTTTCGTTTTGTTCTGTTGTTTATTTTATATTAAAGTTTGTGTTGAACGTTTGCCAGTTCCTGATGCTGTTATCTCAGGTGGTAGGCCCTTATCTTTGCGTAGATAAGTCATGCTGTGTGATGCTAGGCCCCACTTTCTAGAACTTTTATGCTATGGAAAATGTGTTTTTTCCTCTGAGCCACTTGTTTTCTTTAATCAAGTTTGAGTTGACGTTGCTAGTGTTTAGCATCCGTCCTCTATGGCTTAGTACAGATTTGAGAATCTGTATGGAGAGAATTATTTTCCTCTTTGAAAATAGCATATACATCAAAGCGCTGCATTTGCTTTGAAGTTCTAGACTTTTGCCCTATATTGTATTGGCATGATAGCAGGCTTTTTCATGTAGCCGCTATTGGAGACATTGGTGACCTAATATTCTTCATTAGTAGGTTTATTGGTGTTACTGAGTGCATCGCCTGTTGGATTGCATACTCAGGGTAGTATAGAACCACTTTTTGAGAAAAGCTGGTTTCTATTAGCTCCCTTTTGTGATCTTGTAACAGCTATATTGCATATAACTTTGATTGTAGGCTCTTATGGTAAAATAATTAGCCTCCTTCTAGTTAGCAATTGTATTTCTAACAAGTGCTGTTAGTTGATCATAGTTTGCTCACATAGTTTACACTGCCACAGGTTTTTGCTACGTGTCCGTTTGAGGTAGTAGGCCATATAGGCCTCCCTTAGACCATGTTGGCATTATTTGGTTCCCTTTAGTCACATATGATTTAGGGTACATTGCCTGTTGGAATGTGTAGCCTAGCTCAGGTTGCAGTTAGCCTCCCACAGCTATT
This sequence comes from Anabarilius grahami, assembly GCA_003731715.1. NCBI lineage: Eukaryota > Metazoa > Chordata > Actinopteri > Cypriniformes > Xenocyprididae > Anabarilius > Anabarilius grahami. The sequence goes on from RJVU01026577.1 coordinate 2,253,233, forward strand.
GTTGGGTTAGAGCTGGTTCCCTGTAGCTTGGTTCCCTTAATTTCACGAGCTGAAGCCACGTGTCATTGGAATGGTAGGCCCCAACAGGCCTCCTTTCTAGTTCACATGTTGGCACAGTTTGTGTTTTTACTCTCAATAGGCTGAACGCCACTTGTCGCTGAGATTGTAGGCCCTGCGGGGCCTCCTTTTTAGTTGACTTGTTGGCAGGATGTCTGGGAATCCGAGAACCTATACCACCATCGGCCACGCCCCACCTCTGTTGAGTAGGCCTTAAGCAGGCCTCTTGTGGAGTATGTGGCGTAATATGCATTCCCTCTCTCAGTACTATGCGTGAAAGGTTTTCCACTGAATGCATGGCCGGTTGGTTGGTATGGTCCTGGACTGGCTGATGCCATGTGTTTACTAGGGTAGGCCCTAATAAGGCCTCCTTTTTATTTACTCGTTGGCACAGTGTGTGCTTATATGGACAAACTGGCTGAACGTCACTTGTTGCTGAACTCTGAGGCCCCATAAGGTCTCCTTTTTAGCTGACATGCTGGCAGGATGCTTGTGAATCCAATACAATATGGGCTAAAGACACGTGTCATTGAATCGGAGGCCCCTTCAGGCCTCCTTTTTAGTTCACATGTTGGCAAAGTTTGTATTTTTACTCAATAGGCTGAACGCCACTTGTCGCTAAGATTGTAGGCCCCGTGGGGCCTCCTTTTTAGTTGACTTGTTGGCAGGATGCTTTGGGAACCATACCACCTAACGGCCACGCCCCACCCTGACGGATAGGCCCTAATCAGGCCTGTTCCTGTTGGGTGGCAGCGTTTTATGTATTTCTTCTGAGGAGGTTTCTATATTAAATACATGGCCTTTGGGTGGTCTGGTTATGGCAGCCACTTGCTGATGCCATATGTTTACTAAGGTAGGCCTTTTTTCGGCCTCTAGTGTAGCATTTGGAGTTCAGCTACGTACTCCTCTCACTGTGAGAGTTTATGGTGTTTTTACCGAGTACTTTGAGTGGCTAGCCCCTCGGGGTGTTTGCTGAAACCTTACTGAGGTTAGGTTAAACTACATCCGTCTCCTTGAGTCTGATACTGTATTCTAGCTGAGCTAATAGCCACCTAGCTTGTAGGGTGGATCTATTATATGCTCCTAGAAAAGGCCACTGGACTTATGCCATATGTCTTAGAGGTTGCTAGGCCCTGAGGGGCCGCCTTTTTGAACATATTGGTATATGTTGTGTATTCTTCTCTTTGAGAAACCTTTATATACGCTTCCGGTTGGCCAGGGGCCCAGATGGTAACTTAACCTCCTTCGAGTCGGTTATTTATCGTTTTGGTGCCTGAGAACACTGCCACGAGCTGACGCCACGTGTCTGTCGAGGTCAGAGGCCTGAGTAGGCCTTCCTTGATGCGTGTTGGCGTACGTTGTACTCCTCTTGCTTTAAGAGTAAAAGGTGCTTTTACTGAGTGCACTGCTCGTTGGATTGTGTTAGGTGGATTGTCATGCAGGCATTTTCGCAGCCTCGTTTTGCTGCTGTCGAAGTCCCTGTCTGCCCCAAATGGCAAGAAAAGATATTCAGAGTGGCCCCTCAAGGCCACTTTCAGAGTGTACTTCTGGTTCACGCATTACTACTATCATGCCCATCTTCAGCCTCAATGATTATGTGCCCATTGCATGGTCTACCTGTTAGGTGAGCTTGGTACTTCCCTTTTGGGTTATGTACGTAATAGTGCTTAGCTCCCTAAGCTGATCATGGTGGTAGGCCTTTATCAGGCCTCCTCCTAAGATTCAGCCCTAGGCTGGTTTGTGCTCCCCTGTATGAACAGGTGTTTAGCGCACAGCCTCCTCAGTGCGTTAATTAAGCGCTGAGTAGATCCTAGGATGAGTGGATTATACTCCCCTCAATACGAGGGTTCATAGCACTCAGCTGAGTTCTGCTCTCCAGGATGCCCGTCTCTACGCGTGGGTCTGAGTTGCTCCTGCCTTTCTGCAGTCACTCTTACCTGCTCTCTTCTACGAAGAATGTGTTATGGAGATTCTGTACTCAGACAGGGTTGGCCAAGACTAAGTTTGTCCTATGACAGACCAGGTCGGCCTCCCTGGTGGCATTGGGGGTGACTTTGTTCCCCTCTAGTGACTGGACGGGGTTCCCTGGCCTCATTCCCTTAAAGAAACCCCTTTGTCTGCGGAAAAGTTGGTCTCAGATGCTAGCGACCTTAGTAGGGCTTCTCTCTCTGGAAGGCCTTCTGTAGGCTCAGCTTGGGCTGTTGGCCATAGGGAATGCTGTCACTGACAGCCTGGTGTGACCCGAGGGTGAGTTGCTAAGCGTTTCCTTCGAAACTGCTTGACGCTTGTCAGCCATAATATTTGGCATGCACTCTCCTCAAGCATGGCGGCGTGGGTATATCGTTCCCCAAAGCATTCAAACGCAGAGTCTCGTTCCCTGGTTCTCAGGGAACATCTCAGGTTACGTATGTAACCATAGTTCCCTGAGAACCAGGGAACGAGACTCTGCGTTTCCTTGCCATACTTCGGGCTGCCTGCCTGCAGAACAGTCCCTCAAGACGATAGATGTCTTCTGTTTCTCCATGCGCTCCTTTTATACTTCCGGGTCGCGCCATATTACGTCATAGGCTGTCGCCGGCCAATAGGGATTGGAGTTTTTGGATAGTTGCTTTCAGACACCTGGGTCATGTGACGTTCCCCAAAGCATTCAAACGCAGAGTCTCGTTCCCTTGTTCTCAGGGAACTATGGTTACATACGTAACCTGAGACGATTTCCACTCAGTATAACAGACCATCAGTTATTTACCCTAGATGTTCCAACATTTCTTTCCTTTACCCCTACAGCACACGGACCGAAGTTAAAATCTTTCTTTAAGATTGACATGGTTTAATACTCTTTGTCACATGTATAAAGACACATGCAACACACACACACTCACACACACTCACACACACACACACACACGCACACACACACACACACACACACAGAGAGAGAGAGAGAGAGAGAGAGAGAGGTTCAGGGATTTTGGCAGATCTGTACGAGTTCTGAGTACTTTCACACAGTCTGGAGGCTATAAATAGAGCAAGGCCTCTGGATGACTGCCCACCCTTCCTTAACTCTTAATAACCATTGGGTCTACCCTACAGTTACGGGCTGTGCACTTCTGCACACACGCAAACCTGAAAGCCTCTTTTAGGTGAGCATATGCCATGAACATGAACGTAAACACACTAAATATACTGGATTTTGGGTGCTTTTAGAAGCATTAGATGGGTATTTCATAGTTTTGTGAAGCTTGGATGAAAAAGAAAATAAGCCTGCATTTTCACTCTAGTTCCCAAATAAGTTTATGCTCTATTCAAAGATTTTATGACATAGAATTATTAAAGTTATGAAATAAAATGTAGTTACCTACAGTATATCAGCGGCATCCCAGACCACTTGTGAGATTGTTTATTAGCTACATATTGTGGCTAATTAAATAATGTTTTTTGTCGGGAAGGCACAATATTAGTATATTGATAAAATACTGATTATTAGACTTTTTTTTTTTTTTTTGAAGCTGCAACTTTTTTTAGGTTGAAAATTATCCAAAATCAATTTTTCAGCATGTACATAACCAGCCAGTGTTAATCTCCTTACCTTAGCCCGGTTCACAATGGTAAGCTTGTAATAACGTTTTATAATTCGGGTGGTACTGGTGGGTTTTCGTGGGAAATTCAAGCATGTCACCGTTTGTCTCTGCGTCATTGCATCACGTCTATAAACGAGTTCCAGCTAGCTGGCTATATCGCATGTGAAACGGATCATTTATAGCCTTTTCTCACAGCAGCTGCAATAATTAAACTTATCATTTTGATGGCGGATTGTATGGTATGACAAATTAATGTTAGAGATTAGATCTATAGGTAACGTTAATACACACTAAATACACATAGGGCCGGTTTCACAGACAGGGCTTAGGCTAACCCAGGATTAAGCCTTATTTCAATTAGGGTATTTAAGTAGCTTTTATAAACATACCCTAAAAAAAACATTACTTGTGTGCATCTTGAGACAAAACAATGGCACTGACATTTTTTAAGATCTGTCAGTGCACGTTGCTTTCAGTTAAAACAGCTCAAACCTACATTTTAGTCTAGGAGTAGCTTAAAACTTGTCTGTGAAACCAGGGGATAGTCACGCAATGCTGATGCTGTTAACATTAACAATATGAGAAAGTATAACAATAATAATAATTTGCACAGTCTGACATGATCCGAGCTAATCGATCATTAGATTTAATCACTTTTGGCAGTGTAATTGACCGTAATGCTTTTGTTCCCTCAGTCAGAACAAAAGTGGCAGACATGTTACTTACTTGTTCAGATGACATTTTCTGTTGAAAATTCTTATTTTGGTCATATTTCTGTGATTGCAAAGTACAGTATCCACACCGATTTGGTGATTGACAGCAAAGATTCATCCACGCTGAGGAGTCGCGCCGAGGTACAATGCACTTAAAGATGATAATTCCGCAAATAACTGCAATTACAGGTTTCAAAGAGAGATGGCAACAAAGAGGCAAAACTACGGACTGCAGCTTTAAATTTATTCTATCAGTTGACATTGAATATACCGAATGTAGAAGATTGTGCATGCCCAATTTTTACATTTAATGCTCAAATTAACCTTTAAAAACACTAATAATTTAACTTTGTTAAAATTGTAACAATTATATATAGCAGATAAATTGCTAAAGATACATTCAAAATGTACATTTAAATGTATCCTAAATTCATCAATGTTAATTTTTATTTTAATTAACTCAACAAAAAAGCAAAGAATTTTTATATCAGTCATTTATCTGTTATCACCGTTAACATGAAAATAATTATCAGTATTGGCTAGAATTTTAAAATCGGTGCATCTCTACTTTTAACTACCAGGAGTTTAGTGCTATCAATGTAATTTAACCGATTTGACCATGCTTAAAGGTGTGGTTGATTATGATTTCACATTTTTTACTTTATTTAGTGTGTAAAGTTGCTGTTTGAGCAAAAAACAACATCTGCAAAGTTATGATGCTCAAAGTTCAAAGCAAAGGGAGATATTTTCTTTTAAAGAATTCTCTGTTTAAGGACTACAACAAACGGCTGGTAGGGACTACAACGAGCTTCTTCCCGGGTTGGTGACATCACTAACCCTAAAATGTACTTAAACTCTGCCCCGGGAACATGCAACAAAGAGGGTGAGGCAGTGTTATTGCAATACAGTAGGTCATAAATACTGTCATAAAAGCAAGATGACAACATAAATTATAACCTTAAAGCTGCAGTCTGCAACTTTTTTGGGTTAAAAATGATCCAAAATCAATTTTTGAGCAAGTACATAATTAGCCAGTGTTCAAAACCATCTCATTATCTTAGCTCGATTCACAACGGTAAGCTTGTAATAATGTTTTATAATAATAGCGACATGGCGGATTTCCGCGGGAAATTTAAGCATGCAGCAGTTCCTCTGTGCGTCATTACGTCACGTCCGTAAACAGAAAGAAGGAGTTCAGGCAAGTCGGTTGGGTGAGGATGCTGCCGGTAGCGGATCATTTATAGCCTGTTCTCACAGCAGCTGAAATAATTAAACTTATCATTTTGATGGCGGATTGTAATCCAGAAAGATCCAAATGACAATCATCAGTGACAACTGGAGATTCACCCGTAGTCAAAAAGCAAAAGACTTCGGACTGCGGAGTGGCTACAGACATTGAAATCTACAGGTAACGCTAATACACACTAAATACACATAGTCACGCAATGCTGATGTTGTAAACATTTACAATTTGAGAACAATATAACAATAATAATAATTTGCACGATTTGGCGTGATCCGAGCTAAGCGATCGTTAGATTTAATCATCATTAGCAGCGCAATTTATTGTAGGCCTAATGCTTTTTTCCTCAGTTGTTCAAAACAAAAGTGGCAGACATGCTACTTACTTGTTCAGATGATATTTTCCAGTGAAAATTCTTATATTGGTCATACTTTCAAGACGTAGAATCTGTGATTCTGAAATACAGTATCCCCCGGTGCGGTGACTGACAGCAAGCATTAGATTCATCCACGCTAAAGAGCTGTGCCGACGCACAACGCACGTACAGATAACTGTTCCGCATATGACTGCAATTGCAGGTTTCAAACAAGAGATGGCGACAAAGAGGAAAAATGGCAGACTGCAGCTTTAATTAAACTAAACTATACCTGTCTTCATGCAGCATTTATTCTCTGGCTCTGTATGATCTTACAACAGTTCCCACAAGAGCAATTTATAGATTATCATGACAGAATATGCTTGTGACGAGCAGGGCGGGCGAGAGCCGTGAGGGAACGGCGCGAGGCTGGTGACGCGAGTGTTAATGATCGTCACCTGTGAGGCGCACCGGCCTCGAGTCCCTCACGGAGGAGCTCCGGGAGCATAAAAGGAGGAGCGACGACAGTGAAGGACGAGAGAGGACCAGGCCTGGACTTTATTTTATGTTTCTTTATGTTTGGGTGGCCGGCAGACGTCCGCGAGGGTCTGCCGGCATTACTTTCGTTTTGTATTTGTTTATTTTGAATTAAAGTTTTGTTTGATGTTCGCCGGTTCCCGCCTCCTTCTTCCCATATTTACGAACTGTGTTACAATGGTGCCGAAACCCGGGAGGAAGGAGGGACATGCTGTCTGAGAGCCCTCGCTGCTGAGGGGGATCGCGGTGCTGCGGAGTTCGGGCAGCGCGGGAGTGAAGACCGCGAGAGGCTGCCCGAGGCGGTGGTACTGGAGCCTTGTGAAAGGTGGGACGGAGACCCGGATGCCGTGCTCCTGGGACGAGGTGGGGTGGCTGCCGTCCTGGAGGGAGCGGAGGAGTCGCCGCCGTCCGCCGTGGGCCGGAGCCTGCTACCGTCCGCCATGAAGGGGAGGAGCAGGGGACGGGGGACTCGCTGCCGGCTGCCCTCAGCCGGAGGAGCCATCGCCGGCCGCCAGGAGGCGGTCGAGGATCGGGCCGTCCAAGGAGCGTCCAGTGCCATCACATGGCACCGCGAGGAAGAGCCTCTCGGCTGGCTGAGGACCGAGCAGCAGTGTGTCTGGGAACCGGACCAAGAATTTTTTTTTTTTCTTTTTCCTCTCTCCCCTCTCTCGTCCTGTCGCTCCCCTTGCTTCCGTCTCCTTTCTCTCGTCTCGTTTGTCCTTACCCCCAGGTGCTGCGGCCGCCGAGACAGGCCCCGGGGGGGAGTAAGCGCAGTCGCGGGAGTACCCCCCGGCCTGCGAGGGGCCATGGAGGTATGTGACGAGCAGGGCGGGCGAGAGGCGTGAGGGAACGGCGCGAGGCCGGTGACGCGAGTGTTAATGATCGTCACCTGTGAGGCGCACCGGCCTCGAGTCCCTCACGGAGGAGCTCCGGGAGCATAAAAGGAGGAGCGACGACAGTGAAGGACGAGAGAGGACCAGGCCTGGACTTTATTTTATGTTTCTTTATGTTTGGGTGGCCGGCAGACGTCCGCGAGGGTCTGCCGGCATTACTTTCGTTTTGTATTTGTTTATTTTGAATTAAAGTTTTGTTTGATGTTCGCCGGTTCCCGCCTCCTTCTTCCCATATTTACGAACTGCGTTACAATGCTAATCAATGACTTTAAGATAGTTAACTCCACATCAGCTACATAAATTCATCAACTAACCATTCAGAAACGTCCTGTTGCATTCTACATGTTGTCACTTCTTCTTGAGTCTCTCCATCAGTGTCCGACTCCGGTTTGAACATAAAGGGCTGAACAGTTTCTGACATTTTCAGTGAGTCTGTCTTCTGCTAAAATGAGCTCTTTGACCCTCTTCTTTGGAGCAGCAGCTCAATTGCATTTAAAGGGACACACACAAAAACTGAGCGTTTTTGCTCAGAGATCATATTATTTTAGAGAGAGGGTCTGTATCTCTTACCATTGGAGAAAGCGCAACGGCTAACTTAATCACATGCGGCACCTCTCAGCCTATCGTGTCGCCGTTCAGAACTCCTCCCTGCGTACCGCCCGTACCGCCAGTTAGCATTAGCCGTTGCGTTTTTTGGCTAAAGGTTGCAGGCTTGCTTTCCAGTGGCTTTGTTTTTGCTCACCCTCAAAAAGGGACAAATTTAACATGCTATAAAAAATTATCTGTGGGCTATTTTAAGCTAAAACTTCACATACACACTCTGGGGACATCAGAGACTTATTTTACATCTTGTAAAAGTGGCATTATATGACCCCTTTAAGTCCATTCAGCAGAATTCCACAGATTCCTTCTGAAATCAGTGCTGAAGTGCACATTTTTGTCTGCATCTGTAGTTAATAATAAAACAAAAAAGTAGATCCTGACAAATTAAAATAGAGAAGTGCAAAGAACAAGAAAAGGAGAAGAGAAGAGAAGAGAAGATGGTGGAGTGGGAGAGTTCCAGGTGGTCTTATCTTTCTCCCTCTTTAGTGTGCACATACCATGCAGAATGTGGGTGTCTGGATGCTGGTTTTCTCTTGCTGCTTGTTTTGCTTTCCTACTGTTTTGTCTTATTCCTCCTGTGCTCTAACCAACCCTATATGAATATATGTGTCTGTGTTTGTGTATGCATTCACAGATCTAAGCATTTCTTCCTGGTTATTGTTGTACGACTCTGATGCAAGACATGATAAGGTCTGCTTTTGTTTATGTCCTCTTTTCTCCTTTAATTTTCTAGGCCAGTTCACAATGGACAGAAATCAGCTACTATCAGATAACTGAGAAGTGTCTCAGATCCTGTTCTGACACTGCTGTGACTATGAGAGAAATATTTTGCAGAAGGAAATACCAGGACGTTCACTCTGAATGGCGTTAACATAAAGACAAAGAGTGGCACTCGCTTGATAGCTGCAGAGTAAAACAACAACTTCCTGTAAAGGAGCAGCAGAATGTGTCCACAAGGGAGACCGTTATATGAGGGACACATATAGTGTGCTTTACGGAAATTAAATGGGCTGTGAGCAGGTTTTTGTGTAAGAGGAGAGGAGGAAAAGTGGTGAAGGAACCAGGGTTAAAGATAGAGTAATGGAGACCATGAAGGGAGGTGAGAGGGGGATGGGAATAGAGGTCAGAAGTTTATGGAGAGAATTTTTTTTTCTTCTATGTGCCCTCTCCCTGACACCCCTCCTTCCAGAGAGATTGGGAGAGGAGTAAAGACACACAAACACACAGGTTTGTTTTACTATCAAAGTGAGGACATTCCATAGGTGTAATGGTTTTTATACTGTACAAACTGTACATTCTATCCCCCACACTACCCCTACCCCTAAACCAACCCATCACAGAAAACTACATTTTTACATTTTTAATAAAACATTGTTTAGTATGTTTTTAAAGCTATTTTAATATGAGGACTCATGAAATGTCTTCATATTTCATGTTTACGTTGTAATAACAGTGTAATACCCATGCCATTATACAAATGTGTCCTCATAAATCACAAAAACACACACACAGACACACACACACACACACACACACATACAGAAGAGAGAGTAAAAAGAAGAGAGAGTCATACACAAATACTCTGATTCTTCTAAAACAGACATGTACAAACTATGCCCCACGGCCCGGATCCAGCCTTCCACACAGCTTAATCAGGCCTACAGGTCATTTATAATGAAAACATTTTTCATTTAATAGCTCCATTATCTTACAGTAGGACCTAACATGCCTTCATGAGCACCACCCAATCTGGCAATAAACATGCGCTCTCCTCTCTCCTTCCACCTCAGAGTAAAAAAAAAAAAAGGTTATTGTGATTTGTATCTCAGAATTCTGACATAATTTCATGAAATCTTGACTTTATAGCTCACAATGTGACTTTTTATTGTGAAATTGTGATTTGTTTCTCTTAATTGCACATTTATATCTGAGAGATTGACTTTATATCTCACAATGTGACTTCATATCTGACAATGTTACTGTATATCTCACAGTGTGACTTTATTTTAAACTTCATCTCATCTCACAATTACCTTTTATTACTTTTTACTCTGGGGCACTTCCAAGTTGTCTATTGCAAAAAAGGCACTGCTAAGCACAATATTCAGCACAGAAAAGTGTAATATAGTTCAATTGTTCAGTGCAGAGCCAGCTTGCTCTGTTTGGTGCCACTTATGTGAGCAAACCTTCTCATTGATAACCTTTAAGAAACCAAATACATATATTGTATAAACCATTTGTTGTCATTCTCATTCCAGATGCTTTTTTTTGTCAACAGGGCACAAAAATCAACAATCAAGCAATTGCAGTTATAATTCAGAGGGCATTATATACGGGCATTATCATTGCCCAATGTGGCCCCTATGCCGAAAAACTATATAGTAAAGGCATTACTACGTATATCTTCCTAACACATCTACCATGACACAGTATAGTAAATGTTTGTATGGTCATTTGCTGTGTCTTAGACTTAGATTTACAAGGCCAGAGGTGACCTCTGACTTCTACAGCTTCTGAGGTATTCAGACACATTTCAGACAAGCCAGTAGGACGAATAAACAAAGACAGAAAAAAGCCTGGAGAATAAGACTGTGTACTAACAAAACAAGAGAAAAAGGGTATTCATGAACAAGCAGTTCAAAGTGGAAGACCTTTATAGGATGAATATTATGAGTGTGGTGTCTGTCTAATGTCAGGCTGACTCAGGGCTTGACTCCATCCCATTTCTCAAGTAGCATCAACACCTTAAGGCCTAAAACGACCTCACAGACAGGAAATGTCAATCACACCAAGTTGGGACCTGAATGCAAGGCATGAAGGGAGAGAGGAAAAGTGAAGCAGAGGAAAAAGACCATGAATCACATTCCCACAAACTACACAATATCATCACACTTTTTTTTTAAATCATGGAATTTAAAATTAATTTTAATGTTACTATTTCAGGGAAATTAGCATTATATCATTTCATTAAAAAAAGTTCAGAAATGACCACAAACACCCGAAGTGTGACCATTTTTTGAGAAGTTTAGGAGAGTTAAACAGTATGCAGTAATGTCAGTATTGCTGTTACTACAGTATGAGTGAGACCAATTCAATATAGCAAAAAAAAACCCCAAAAAACACTGAAGAAAACTAATTTAAACAGATGAGAGTATGTGGAGGCAAAACGCACTGTGGCATCAAGACCAAAAACCGAAAGAAAGGCTCCAACAAGGAGATTTAAGGTTTGTTTTGTGAAAATGAGACAGAAAACTGAAAACATCAGTGTGGTTAAATTCCTCTCACTCCCTTGTCTTCAGAGACAAAAGATGGGTGTGATAATGACAGTCTGTTTTTTCTTGAAAACCTCACTCTCTCAGAAGCCATATATAGACACAAAACTCCCTTTTTCTTCTTAGCGTGGGCAGAGAGAGTGAAAAAGAGGGAGAAAGAAAGAGCACTCTAAAAATAAACCATCTGTTCCAGGAGCAGGTCAGGTGGGAGGCAGGTCTGACGCGGCATGACAAGGAAGATGAGAAGAGAGAGAAGCAGAATTATAAGCCGTGAGGAAAATGATACGGTGATCTGTTAGAGAGAGAGAGAGAAAGGACGAGGTAGAGACTGAAAGAGAGATGCCAAGCAGGGGGTTTTCACTGAACAGCACGCTATACCCTGCTCGAGTGTGTGCGTAAGTGTTTGGTAAAGCCACAGGCAGACTTAAAGACAAACACCAGGGCCAGCTTGTGGAATGATGAATGTGTGGAGAGAGTCAGCAGAGAGCAAAGCAGAGCAAACGAGAGGAAATGAAGGCATAGAGAGAGAGCGAGAGCGAAGAGAGTGCAAGCACAGAGGGGCCCTGAAAAATATCATGTGTCATCGACGTGCTTGTGCTCGAACAAGAGTGTGTTTGGTGTGTTTTTTGAAAGCGTGATTTATGGGTGTACATGAGCGAGCTGGGTTCTGTGTGAGACTTCAGGGAAAGAAGGATTAGAGTGGAAAGATGGACAATGTGTGATGGAAAAAATAAGCTTTAAGACACAACTAGTAAAAATTATGAACTCACTTTGAGGAAATGATCAAATTTCAAAAAGTGATATTTTCTCTCAATTTTGTTTGCCAACTAGATTATTGATAAATTGAGTCATGTTAAAATACTTAGGCAACTATGCAAGGCATTCATACTCTACCGTCCCAGAGTTTAGGGTCAGTAGGATATTTATGGATAGAAATTAATTTCTTCAGCTAAAGTGAAGATATTTTGCCACAAAAAAAAAAAAAATTATTTCAAATAAATGCTGTTTTTTTTTAATCTTTTTAATTCATCAAAGAAAAATGAAAAATATTAAGCAGCGCAACTGTTTTCAACATTGATAAATAAGAAATGTCTATTGAACAGCAAAGCAGCATACTATTATGATTTCTGAAGGATCATGTGACATGAAGACTAGAGTAATGATGCTGAAAACTTACAGGATATATTACATTTTAAAATACATTAAAATACAAAACAGCTACTTTCAATTGTAATAATATTTCACAGTAGTACTGTTTTTACTGGGTTTTTTATTGTTTTTTTTTAATCAAATAAATGCAGCCTTGGTGAGCATAAGAGACTTTCTTAAAAAAATTGTAAAAATTCTTTCAGACCTCAAACTTTTAAACAGTAGTGATTTCCCCAAAAAGTTGTTTGAGCATTCCCAACCAGCAACACACAGCAACAATGGCACAACCAATGGTGTGAATTTGGATCAGGACTATCTATTTGTTTGACCAATGGCTGATGGGGTTTGCTGGTTTTAGAGGAGTTTTGCCCACTTTTAAGTGGTTAGTTTTGGAGACCATCTTAAATCAGCTAAGACCAGTATAGTTTAGCAGGGTCAAGAAACCTTTTTATGAACCAATACACAACTCATGGACACTTTTATATATAACATTTCAGCTATTTTGAATTCAGTTTTCAGACTGATTTGATTTGTTTGATTAATGCTAACACTGATCTGACCAGTTATTTCCTGGAAGATAGGTGCAATAAAACTAAATGAAAATTAGTGTTGTTTGTTTGCTGTCCACATGGAGTCATTTGCTTTGCAAGCCATAAAAATATAATGAATGACAGAAAAAAAATTTAGAAAACAGACATTGCACAAGACAATAAAGAGGAAGGGGGATAATCAGACCTTTTGGAAGTCACACAAAAAGTCTTTCTGGTGCTCTTACCCTCTCCCCTCTTTCTCTGTCTGTCTCCCTCTCTTCAGAGCCTCTCGTGACAGGAGTTTCCTGGAATAAAGGAGTCCATCTGCTTTTCATTCAGGCACATAATGCGTTTCAGGAGACTACATTTACCCCCAAACACACACACACACACACAAAACACAGAGTGCTCATTCACCCCTTTACCCAGAACTTCACACTTACTTGTTAATGCAACTGCACAGTCTCCACGTTCCAGCACTATCCAAATAATAGAAGCCGAATTTCACTTTGCCATTCAAAGTAGATAACCCTTCTGTGATTACATCATGATAGTGTGGAGTGGGACAAGGACTCTTATACCTCTTATGTATATCAACTACTAAGTAAACAGAGTGCAAAAAAGTTAATATAAAGGTACAATATGATTGTGCATTGCCTACATTTGAGGTTTAAGAACAGGCATTTGACATTTGTTGCTTGCTTTAGAGTGAGAGTTAAATATTTCTGTTCCCATCACTGAATTGCTTCCATTTCCTGAAATGCCTACATCACATGTACAGCGAGCCAGACAGGGCTCGTGACGTTCTCTGGGCGTGTCGTGATGAGCCAATCACCTTGCGATAGCGAACGCATGGGGTGACTCGCCCCGCCCCTTTCACTCATGCTACTGAAAGAGTCTGCATGCTCATGTCCCGCAGAATCAGAGACGCGGCAGAAGCCGATAAAGACGCGATGTTTTACCTACTCTCAATTTGAAAGTACCCGTGGGATCAAAGTCTTTTTCTGAAGTTGGACACGTATTTGGATATACCCCGTGTGATAAAACGCGCCATTTCTCAGTAGTTCCAGCCGAAATCGAGGAGTTTATTCTCTTGAAACAGCCCGTTTCATGCGGCTAGACATCCTCCATCTGTCCCATCTGCACGACAGCACCGGGACATCACTGGACATTTACGGATAGAGACTGGACGACACGCCGTGATTTGAATGCCTTTGCAGGGACTTTGGTGGCTTGTGTGCTGCAGACAAGGCTTCAGTTTGCTGGCTCGGGATCATGGAGAGAAAGAGGAGGAAGAGTCTTTCGAGTTACGCAATCAGGACGAGCACACACACACCGGACGGGTATGTAGACAAAACTGAAGCTGTCTCAAAACATAGCAAGCTGACTACCTAGATACCACAGTATGACATCCATCATGGTTCATTCCTTGAGTTTAAGTTAATGTATGTGTTGATGTTACTCTAACTTTTTAAAAACGCATATTTATCATTTTTAAATGGTCTAGTAACTTGATACTTTTCTAAGTCATTAACACAAAAGTAACAAGTAACTTTCATAGTTTCAAAATAAATGAACACATCGAATTTTCTGGGAATGTGTGGTTCAGTAACTTTTTATTTGGTACTAGTACTTTTTGTTAGGTAGAGAAACTCTCACAATAGTTACTAGTATTTAGTCCTCCTATACTAGTACTTATTTACTAGATACTTGTACTTATTTATGAGACCCTACTAGCATCGATTCTGAATATAATTAGTTATATTACTTGTCTTGCTAGTCACAATTGCCTTTTTTTACGTGCCATGTGTAATGATTAAGTATTAGTGTCTATTTAATAAGTACTATTAAAACTAATGACTAGTAGTAAAATAAATAAGTGCCTATGTAAAGAATAAGTGCTAGCAGTTAATGGAATAGCTACTAGTCTTATATTGGTATAAGTGCTAGTATCTAATGAATAAGTACTAAAATTTGATGAATAGTTACTAGTGAAATTGGAAAGGATACTAGAAAAACATTAATTAACATTAAAATGATAATTTTTATTATTTATTGCCGTAATCAGAGGCATTCTCAAACATTCTATACATGCGTATGATGCTCAAAAGAGCATGATTTTTTTTTATATTCATTCATATATGTGTGAATTATTTATAATAATGTTGAAATATATTTGAAGCAGCACTGACATGGACAAATGTATTGATTTCTCATTTTTTAAGTGGTGGAAATGGAGTGTGATGAGAACACCAAGGTTATTCTAGCAAAACCAGTTTTACTGGTCATATTTTGAGGATTAAAGAGAAGCGCTCAAGCTTTGCATGCTAGATACCAGTGCTTCCCATATATAATTTGTGAGACTTTCATACATACATGTTCTTTATGGATGTGGTTTTGAGGTTTTTTTAATCCTAGCAACCCTATTACAGTGGAAAAAAATGAATGATACAAAATATGTAGTTGATCCTTTGTCTGTAAGACAGCTGTACTTCTTATGTATTATTTCCACTGTTGAGGTGTTTCATGTTTAGCCCATGCACGTTAAAAAGGTATAAATCATAGTGAAGAACAGAGATGAAGGGTTCCTGTGAAATGTAATGAACAGTGAAGGGCATTCAGCTGAGCCAGCACTCAGGTTCCCCATCTATTTTACGCCTCTGTGCAACTGAACACATCCGCATGATCAAATATTTAATAATGGCTCCTCTGTCAGTAAAATCTCTGGTATTGATCCCCTCTTGTACACTAAATGAGTTTTTCAACAGCCAGTGAGACTTTCTCACACTCACACAAAGGCTGTTTTGAGCTGTTCTGAATTAAAGCAGAAATATTTCCAGTAGACCCTATGTACTTCCTGGGATGGCTAATCGCCGACAACTAAAAGTATTCCACACTCAATTATAACCCAACACTCACATGTAATGCTGACTTACCTCAAATGCACTGTCTACAGTTTATATCAGTCCTCCGATAGGCAGGTATGAAGAGATATTGACATGTCTGGACATATGTATACACACACTTTATGAGTCTCTCACTGGTTTTATAATCAGGCCCATATTGTGAAATCATGTTACACACAATACCAATCAATAAGAAACAGCCTAAGGGACCTTTTGCAGCAATCTCTTATGTACTGACCTCTTATCTCCCTACTCCCTTTATCCCCACCCCATCCATCCTCTATAGACTAATCACTCTAAAATCAATAATATCCATATTTCCTTGGTGAAGTCTTATGCCATTAACCCTTTTATGGCTCTTTGAAGGATTTCTGCATGTGTGTGCATGTGTCAGGGTAATGGGGGTAGAGAATATAGGAGGTTAATAGGTCAGTGCATCCCCCCTTTTCCCCAGGGTCATCATGCGCCTATTTATTTTTTTTTGCTAAGGAGGAACCAATGGCAGTCCTTATAAACGAGAAAAGACATGTCCAAAGGAAAAAAACAACAATACTTTTTAAAATGTAAGATGAGCTAGTCTAAAGGCACAGACTAAATTTAGACATCTGAATGGGTGATTTCTGGAGTTTTAGACAAACTCTGTTTGAATTTGATTGCATGATTAAATTTGATTAATTTGAATCATTAAACACAGCCAGACTCCAGTATGTGATGTAACCGTTAGATAATGTTACGTAGTCAACTGAGCGGTTGCCTCATCTTTGGGTATCATATATACAGTAATGAAGCAGCTTTAAAGACTTGATAATCAGCTCTAACTGTTTGAATGCCTATTGTAATATGAATTACCATTTGCTGAGTCATTGTTTAAGGGCACACACAGCCTGAAATGTAATTATGATTCATCAGCATTTTCTTGCTGTTGCACCACCACAATTCACTCTTGCTATTTTCAATGTCGCCACGGTGACATTATTGATTATTGATAAAAAAAAAAAAATATTGATATCTAGAGTGCATTTGCAAAGCCTGACTTCCTCTTCATGCCAGGCAGGATCAATAGTCCAAGCAACAACCTTCAGTTGTCCTTTCTAGAAGAAATGGTGTGGTTGCTTTTTAGGTTGTGATGACGTGTATTTTTTGTTGTTTATAATTAGCACTCTGCCCTTTGGGGGTTTGGACTAACAAAGCTGATTCATTAAGGACTTTGTAACATGTTGGTAAATTTAGCTGAACTGGTAACTGTGCAACATGGTAGCTTGTTTATATCAAAATCCAGGTTGACCATCTTAAGCTGGTACAAAATGTTCTACGAGCCCATGATCAGTTTGGACCAGCTAATGACGTGCTTAAGGTGCAGTTAAATTTACTGGCGAATTGCCATGTGAGAAACCCAGTCATATCACTAAGAATCCACACAAATGGGAATTTCCCCATGCAGATTTCACATGGGGTTTAAGTTGGTCACGGGAATTCACATTGACCAACAGAAAGCTGCTTGGTTTGAAAGTGAGTTGTTTCATACATCACTAAACTACCAACAATACACAATAGACCTTTTTGCCCTCTAAATTTCTCTGTGACCACAATTTTAGACTAGCTAGCTAGCTACCCTATTCCAAAAAATAGCTAACAGCTTACTGGATTTTCCAATTGGGAATTTTGCAGGCTATATCAGTTTAGCTTCATTTATATAAGTTTAAGAACTGATTAAGGAAGTTTAATTACCCATTTTGCTCAATTTGATTAAATATTAGCAAGCTTTCCCCCTAGTCAGACTTAAAACCAGGTACTTAAGGAAGTTGGGCTTTCACTGTCAACTATTATTGCCAGAGAGGAAATGCATGCTTGGAAAACATGGAGGGTACGGAGAGGACTGGTTTGGCTGAAGTCTAGGAAAGCCCGCTCCGGAAACATCCATTGACGTGTTTACACAAAGACCTCCTCCATTGCACCAAACCCTCTGTAGGCCACACACTCAAGCAGGTGGTCAGACCTCACAGACATGTGTGTTTGGATACTTCCTCTCTGCAGTGACTGTTAACGGTCCTTTTTTTTGTGCCACAGGAGACCGCAGCTGAATGTATCATCTCGACAGATCCACCTTTAACTCGAATGTACATCTGTACTATATTTACAGTATCTCACAAAAGTGAGTACAGCCCTCACATTTCAGCAACCATTTTAGTATATCTTCTCAAGGGATAATACTATAGAAATGAAACTTGGATATATTTTAGAGTAGTCAATGTATAGCAGTACAGATTTACTGTCCTCTAAAAATAACTTAACGTACAACCATTATTGTCAAAATAGCTGGCAACAAAAGTGAGTACACCCTAAGTGATAACAGTTGTATGTTGTTTAACCATGCAAAGCCACATGTCCCATTCATCATGTTCATGTTTTTGTCTGCTTGACATGACCATACAAATGTGTGGATCTTGTATTAGAGCAGTTAAAATTTGGTGCTTTGAGTACAATTCTCTCATACTGATCACTGGATGTTCAACATGGCACCTCATGGCAAAGAACTCTTTAAAGATTTGAGAATTAAAATTGTTGTTCTCCACAAAGATGGCCTAGGCTATAAGAAGATCGGTAACACCGTGAAACTGAGTTACAGCACAGTGGCACAGTTTTCCAAAACGGGTTCCACTCGGAACAGGCCAAAGAAGTTAAATCAAAGAAGTTGAGACCTTTTGCTGTATGTCAGGTGCAGAAGGTGGCTTCAAAAAACAGATGCATGAGTGCTGCCAGCAATGCTTTAGAGGTTGCAGAAGTGGAAGGTCAGCTTGTCAGTGTTCAGACCATACGCCACACACTGCAATAAGTTGGTTTGCATTAGGGCTGCACGATTAATCGCATGCGATTGTCACGCGCATTTCGTCAGTAAAGCCGGTTCCCTGATTACCGCTAAATCGCCATCACCTGCTTTCAAATGGAGCGGCATTTAATAGACAGAGCCGTAGATCACTGACAAGCCACGCAATATCGCGTTCATATCGCAGATGAATCGCCTTCGATAATGAACGCGATATTGCGTGGCTTGTCAGTGAACTACGGCTGTGTCTATTAAATGCCGCTCCATTTGAAAGCAGGTGATGGCGATTTAGCGGTAATCAGGGAACCGGCTTTACTGACGAAATGCGCGTGACAATCGCATGCGATTAATCGTGCAGCCCTAGTTTGCATGACCGTCATCCCAGAAGGAAGCCTCTTCTGAAGCTGGCTCACAAGAAAGCCTGCAAACAGTTTGCTGAAGACAACCTGTCCAAGAGCATCAATTACTGGAACCATGTACTGTGGTCTGATGAGACTAAGATAAACTTGTTTGGCTCAGATGGTGTCCAGCATGTGTGGTGATGCCCTGGTGAGGAGTACCAAGAAAATTGTGTCTTGCCTACAGTCAAGCATGGTGGTGGTAGCATTATGGTCTGGGGCTGCATGATTGCTGCTAGTACTGGGGAGCTCTGCTTCATTGAGGGAAACATGGATTCCAACATGTACTGTGACATTCTGAAGCAGAACATGATGCCCTCCCTTTAGAAACTGGGCTGAACGGCATGATAATGACCCCAAACACACCGCCAACATGACAATTGCCTTACCTGAGGAAGCTGAAGGTGAAGGTGATGGAGTGGCCAAGTATGTCTCCAGATCTGAACCCAATTGAGCACCTGTGGGACATCCTCAAGCGGAAGGTGGAGAAGCGCCATTTGTCTAACATCCAGCAGCTCCGTGATGTCATTATGGAGGAGTGGAAGAGGATCCCAGCAACAACCTGTGCAGCTCTGGTGAATTCCTTGCCTTGGAGGATTAAGGCAGTGCTAAATAACAATGGTGCTCACACAAAATATTGACACTTTGGACACAGTTTTGACATGTTCACTTAGGGTGTACTCACTTTTGTTGCTAGTTATTTAGACAATGGCTGTATGTTGAGTTATTTTCAGTGGACAGTAAATCTGTACTGCTCTACAAGCTGCACATTGTCTACTCTAAAGTATATCCAATTTTAATTTCTATAGTATTGTCCCTTGAGAACATATAATAAAATGGTTGCTGAAATGTGAGGGCTGTACTTTTGTGAGATACTGTATGCTGAAACAAACCCTACATTTCCAGTGTTGGGGAAAGTTACTTTTAAAAGTAATGCATTACAATATTGCGTTACTCCCTAAAAAAGTAACTAATTCCGTTGCTTAGTTACTTCTTTTATGCGTTACATTACATTTGCGTTAGTTTTTTTTTAATAAAAGGGCTTGCTTGTTTGTTTTTTAATGACAACAAAAAAGTTATATTTTGGCAATTGTTAAGGCCCTTTCACATCCAAAGTGAAATGAATAAGCTTCAGGCTGAAGGAAATGCATATTTACACCTGTACAGTAGAGGGCGCAGCTCTAAAAAAACTTTCATTTGTGCTGCCGTTCTGGGTTAAAGAAGAATAGGATACAGGAGAAGGGAGTTCAACACTCTTATTTCTAAATCTAATCTAAAGACTTTGTAATGCGTTATCCCTAACACTGTACATTTCATCCTAGTACAGTATGAATATTTTGGCTCATAACTTATAATGCTAAATTAAAGAGTAATAGTTCAACCAAAAATAAAAATTAATTCATCATTTACTCACCCTCATGTCGAATGACTTTCTTTCTTCTGTGGAACATAACATTTTGAGAAATGTTTAAACAGTTTTTTTTCCATACAATGGAAGTCAATGGGTTGCAAAAACAGTTGAAACATTCTTTGAAATGTCTTTCTTCCACAGAAGAAAGCAGGTTTGGAATAACACAAAGGTGACAAACTTTCCCTTTGAGGCCATTATAGCCTGTTGGAGGTGTGCAGCACTGTAGTGCTGGTTCAGGGATCTGCTCCTCCATGTGAGAGACTCTGACGTCAGCAGTGGTCCCGTAATCAAGCTGGCCAAACAGACAGCAGGCGAGCTGAAAGAGCGCCTCTGTTTGTCCTTCATGCTCTTGCTTTCCCCCCTCTTTCCTATTTTAGAGTCACGAACTACCCTCGCTTCACTCTTCTGTGTTTCTCTTAGGAGACAGAACTTTCTTTCTTTTTGTTTTTGACATTCACGCTGTGCCTTGAAGATGTTATGACACCAGGGCACCCGCCCACTGCAGCTGTTGAGGTGAGGAGCAGGGCATCCTGGGAAAGAAACACAAACTGGCAGTAGTTTCTGGCACAGACCTGGTGCTGTTAATGTATAACGGTAGAACCACAGAGCTTTGAGATGGTATTTCCCCCACACCCTCTACAGCGAGCCAAAATCGTGCGCTATGCTGGTTTAAATTGAGGTTTAATGTTTTGTTGTTGTTTTTGTTACAGAGATGTGGGCAAAATAAACTGATTTTCCATAATGCTACATTTGTTTTTCCCCTTATGTTTTAACATTTTAGTTTTATAGTTTGCCAGCAACACACCATAATTTAGACAAACTGTTACAAAAACATAAAAACGTGTTTGATTGATACTTTGACATTCAGTATAAAAAGTTGAAGTTTTGGTGTTTCACATAGCAAACACTCGGGGAAAAAAAGGTAAATTAATATTATGTTTTGTTTGGCTAGTCCTGCCTGTCCCTAAAAGTCCCTTCAGGGTAGAACCATAGAAAAAAAAAAAATGCACACAGGCGAACATCTGCTCCAGAGGCCCGTGGTTGGCAGAGCAGTGGCATTTCCGCCTGCTTACTCAACCCTGTCTCTTGGGACATAGGAACGGAAGTGAGCCACGGAACAAACCCATCACGGCATCTCCTGCCCGGATGATTCATCCTGCTCCTCATCCCAGAATGCTCTTGCCAGAGGTCCCGCTCACACGCCATACCTTTCCCAGTCTTCCTAACTGACTTAAACCGCTGATCAGACTCTACTTGGATATAGAGTGCCGCAGGGATGACATATTTTTGTAGGCCAAAACCCAGTAACCAGTTCGCATTTTAGAACTTCCAGTTCAATCGTCCCAAAGTCAATGTGTTTTTTGAATAGGTTATTGGCTAAATGCCTGAAAGAGTCTGGTTTTTGAACACTAGCTCATTTTTTCACGTTTTATTCCACGACTTAAAATACATAAGTAGTACACCATTTAGATTTTTTTTTTTGTAAAGCTTTTTCTTGTTGTGAAAAAGGCGGTTGCTAACAAGTGGCTAAATGGGACAACAGAGGTTATCAGGTACATTAAATGTCATCACACCGAATGGGAAACTTCATCTACTCGATAGTCCGCTTTTTACAACCTCATTGTGTTTATAATTGTGCTCTTGCAAGGAAATTTTTTGAAAATAAAGACTATAAGAGTTGTCGGAAGCTTAGTGATGGTGACGCTAAAGTAATTTGACCATGGTGTAGTTTTTTTTTTATAGCCTATGTGTAGCTGTTTACATCATGGTGATTGTATTTAGGCTTCAAAATTCATCAATTTTGTGTTCATTTGTGAAGATTATCATGATGAACCAAACATTTTGATGGTCACAGACCTTTTTTTCTGCAATAATCCAATGGAAAAATCCTATTGGGTTTTTGTTGTGTGAACCAGGGAGCCGGGTTTGCCAACAAAATGATGTCATCACTCTATTGTGTAAGAAAAGAAAAAAAAACTAACTAACTTTGAGCATTGTAAACTCTTGATATGTTTTGGGAAGTCGCTTGCTGTGGAAGGCATGCTACCACAGAAGAATTTGGATGTGTCTTTTCCTGAAATTCATCTGAATTTGATGAATTCTGAATTCTGATCTGTGCTTTTGTGCCTAAAGCTCTACGGGTTAAAAGAAGCAGCGTGTGTCACTCAGAGGAACTGAAAGGTGAAGAGAGAGCGAGAAAGAGAGGTTTAATGACACCTCTCAGTCTCTCCTGCTGCGCCTGTCCAACATTTATGGTGCCTCTCCACCCTGGTTAAACATTAAGCGAGTCTCATTATACACACCCCTTTTGCTCTGTAACACACTTTACCTTCTTTCTCACCTCCATCCTCCTGCTCTTTTATTTCCACTCTTCCTTTGGCAGAGGCCGCAGCCATCCATCTTACTAGGCCATCATTGTGAATGCGTGTGTGTACTAAACTTAGCAGCTGTAGTTGTAAATTGTGGCTTGCTAATTATGAAGCGTCTTGCCACTGACCTGGATGGCGTTTCATAGAAATAGCGCCAAACCTGTCACATGCACCTCGGAATTCGCTAATATTTTAATGTTTTTCTTGACACGGTGATTTATTACATTCAGATGGTGTTCAGTGATACGTTTTGCTGCAGGAATAATTCTTACTTTTAACTAGTTGCTTATTAGCTTGAATATTGACTGTTTATAAGTATTTATAAAGCACAAATTAATGCCTCATTCTGCATGACCATATTCCACATCCCTTAATCCTACCCCGTTCCTAAACTACAACATCCACCTTACTAACAATTAATAAGCAGTGAATAAGGAGTTTGAGGTGAATGTCGTAGTTAATAGTGTTACCGAAATTTTACAAGAAATCTTATGAAATCTAATTTAAACTGGGGATAGAAAAAGAATTTTTTTTAACAATTTTCATTGAAATGTTTGAGTTTCTTTGAAAGTGTTTGTGTAATAAAAGAACCGTCTTCCTGACTATTTAGCCTTGTGACCCTTAGGAGCCCCCGGTCCAGCACGGAACGTTCCTCCAAGGCTGTGCCAAAGCCCTGAAACATGATGCCACAGAGTGGCACAGACTTAGACACACGCTCACGCACACACTTAGAAGTGCAAGTCTGTGAAAGAGGTCAAGA
>RJVU01026577.1:2276863-2300453 GCA_003731715.1 Anabarilius grahami
TGTGTGGAGTCAGAATGAGTCAGTTTACAGCCGGGATTGATTTTGATAAACCTCACCAAGTCACTGGACCAAAGGGCAGAATCAAAGCCAACGCATACCAGCCGTTTACAGGAACCCGCAGACAAGCCGAGCGTGGCACCGCAGCCCGGGCCTGCCAGTGGGTGGGCGGTTGACAGGGGTCAGATGGTCATCTCAGTGGGTAGAAATACATGGTTGTATAAATGAGTCTCCTTGTAATTTTCCTGGAAATCAACTTTAACTAGAATCCGCTCATAAACAGTATTTATTGCAAATTGCGGGCTGCTCTCTGCTTGTATGGCGAAACACTGCTGTTATTGACTACAGCACCATTCAGAAGAAAACTGCTGGCAAAACGGTAGGAGCAAACTAATCCTTCAGGACACTTTTGTACACGTTTATTTGTAGCCATCACCTCCCAGAAGGTATCGAAGGCTTCACTCTGTGTGTGTTTTAGGTTAATAGTGTTGACAGAGGCAACATAATTCAAAGTAGGAAATATTTCCCTCTATGTCTGTTTTTTTTTTTCTGTTTTTTTTTTTTCTCTTCGTCCCTTCCTCTCGTATGCCATTAAAAGGGATAGTTCACCCAAAAATGAAAATTCTGTCATTATTTATTAACCCTCATGCCTATGGAACACAAATAATTTATTAAAAAAAGATTTTTTCATTACAGTGAAAGTCAAAGGGGTTTAATTTTAGAAAATTTCTTCAAAAATATCTTCTCCGTGTTCCACAGAAGAAAGAAAGCCATACAGTTTTGGAACAACATGAAAATGATGTGTAAATAATGACAAAATTTTCATTTTGGGGTTAATATTCAGATTTACATGTATGTCAAGTAGCACAGAGAGGAAACTAAAGCTGACATCAGATCCATCCACAGGGAAGGACAGTGTGTATTTACTGTCCACTGGGTGTGAAGGGCTGGCTGCGGGACAGAGTTGGTCCAGAGGGGCTGGGTGGGGCAGAACTGGGTTGGTATTGCGTGTAGACGGATTGAGCACAAAAGTTCTCTGTGTCTTTGTCAGTTCTGTGAACGGCCCTCGTTTTGAATGTTATGATCTTCCCGCAGCAGTTGAGTGTGTGTGTGTGTGTGTGTGTTTGAATCCACTGCCAATTACCACAGAAGAGGTGGTGTTACTAAGTGCACTTGTTCATAGAGGTATGCATGTATGTGATTGTGTGTGTGTGTTTATGACCTAGTGATTAAATTACTGAAGAATGTTAGCCAAATCAAAAAAGCTCAAAAGCAAAACTCAAAAGCTGAAAGGTTTGTAAAGAAACAATGTTACATTTTTAATGTAATGTTACACTAACATACGTTAGTGTCGATGAAACGGAAGTAGTGACAGATATTTTCTTTCTTATTCTGACACATCTGAATGAAATGGTAGGGAAAAAAGGTATGAGAAGAAAATTTAAAAAATGTAATAATAATAATAATAATTAAAAAAAAAAGAAGATTCTATCCGGTTGTTGATTGGAGGGCAGCAGATCTAAATGTGAGCTTGCAGTCGATTGGTAAGAAAGAGTTTAAACTGACTAAATTTATTGGAGAAGTCTGGCATATGCCACCTTAGAGAAGTCTGTCATTTCACCTTTACATAAGTTATAACCTTTTGATTAAGAGGTCAAAAATAAATTAAAGGGGTCATGAAATAGATTTTTTAAATTATTTTATAATGTTTCCTGAGGTGCACTTATAATGTTAATAGGATTTTTACATCAAAGAATTGTCATAATTAATAATGTAATAAATGGCTATTTTCTACCCTGATTTTAGGCCTCTGATTTGAACGCTCTGTTTTAAGGGGTGTGTCTGCTGTGAGACTTCAGTGTAAACACCCACTGCTGTGATTGGCTGACATCTTACATGTGGAATCCTTTCAAATACTTTTACCACATTTTTACTATTACAGCTGTCGAGATTAGCAAATCATGAAAAGTGTTGATTATTGCATTATGTTTAAATCTATTACTATCACATGGAAGGTTGCAGTGATGAGCATTGAGCAGATGACAGTCTGTCGATCGCGTGAATGCAGTGATCTCGTCTGAGCTCTCACGAAATGCTTTCACCATAACTAAGTAACAATGCAAACACAATTTATATACAGTAAGAGATCCACTGTGTAGTGTAAGAGCATCACTATAACGGGAGTTTTGGCAAGTGTCCAGATAAACTCGCGCTGCGTGATCGACCGCTTCAGCCGTTATAAAGAGAGCGTTCTTTGAAGTAAAAATACTAGGATTATTCATTATGAATTCAACTGTCATTACCGGTTTAAAAATGAAATATGTTACTTATAGTTTGCTGATTCCAGAACAGTTGTTTCCTGATCTTTGAGCAAAAGTTTTTGGGCAAAGCCAATATCGTATAGCGACTTGTTCTCAAAACAGTCGCTGGTAAAATGTAGTCAGCACTGACGTGACTAGGACGTTCGTTAAAAATAAACTGAATAAATTTTTCTCTGACTTCGATATCCTTTGGCAGCTTATGCAAGGATGATGTTTTTCCACAGCCAAAAACAGCACAACGTCTGCATGGCATCGCAATCTTGTCATTATAACAATCTATTTTATCGTAAACTAATAGGCCTACTTTTTATTCCACTCGCTGCTCATTGACTGAACACCAGTGGGCGAGGACAACGATGCGATGATGTAAAAGTAGGCGTTGTTGTCTTGCAAATGATTTTGCCCCTGTGACGTCACATGCCACCTCTGTTCCAAACGAAGCTTTTTTAGAGCTTGATTATATAAATGCTTTTTTATTGATGATGAGGACGTTTTAAGGTTATGGAACTTGAATGAAAAGACCTCTTATATGCCAAAAATGTAATGACCCCATTAAAAAAAGAAACATGAATGGATGAATCATTCACAATAAGATCAATAACACTCATTTAGAAAATATATAGGGTGAATTTTCATTTCATCCATTCTTCAAATCGCTTATCCTTTGTAATGCATTTTATTTATGTCAGTTTATGTCAGGGTTCAGGAGTTGGTTAGAGAAATAATAGTAAATAGATTTTAACTTTTATACATTTTAAGGTGTTCTGGGTGTTTTTGGCGCATTGCAATACAGTTTCTAGGGGGCAATGAGTGTGTTTGTAGCACAATTCTGTGCAGTTAATGGAGTGTTCTCTGTGTTTTTTATTTTTTATTATTTTTTTTTTTTTTAAGCATGTTTCCTATGCAGTTGCTAGGGTGTTCTGGGTTGTTTTTAGTGCATTACGATATGGTTGCTAGGATGTTATAACTGTTTTTAGTTCATTGCTTCTGCAGTTACTATAGTGTTTTGGGTAGTTTCAGCATGTGGCTTAGCAGTTGCTAGGGTGTTCTGACTCTTCTGACTGCGTTGTTACCAGGTGAAAGTTGTAAGTCCACAGGGAAATGAAATAGCACGTCTCCTTGAAAAGCTGCATGATTTGACAAAATGAAATAGTGCAAGACTAGTTTAGTATCTAAGGATTTGTTCAAATACCTAACCTTAAGCGTGAGTAGTAATAGTGATGTTTGCCTTGTTTAGCTTAATTTAAGAACAATAGAGGTCAATGGGAAGTCCAAATTTAGACTGCTAGGTGATTGTAGCAAAGAGGAAGTATGGTTAGTTTTGTACCACTCAGCTTAGAAACCAAGGAAGACTTTTTGAGTCCTGGAAATGACCTTATGACTCACAGCACTAGACTAGGCATTTGTACAGTTGTTTGACAAATTGCTATACAAATTACATGACTAAATTCATCATTAATTCATAATTCTGACTGATGAAACACCATACAACCAGCTGACTGCCAATACCACCAATTGCTACATTTTCTTTTGGTTAGCTGCGTTGAGCCACATCAAAGGGTTTCCAGGTCATTCAGGTTGACTTTTCCTGGACCCCTGCTGGAGTCCAGAGCTCTTTTCTGGTTCCGTCTTCCCCTCTTTAATATGAGCTCTGAGATTGGGAAGGGGAAGCCAGACCTGAGGAATGCACTAAAGAATCCGGACATCCCCTTGAAGCCTGTAGCCCCCCATGCTGTCAATCATCTGCACAGGCGTCAACAGCCAAAACATCTCCGACAGCTAGTTTTTGAGTCCACTTTTCTTTTTAGCATATTGTGAATGGTTTGTGCTAGATTGGACAACAATGGACATTTTGGTATAATACTAAACCACTCTTATTTATTTATTTATTTATTTTATTTTTTTGTAAGACCAGCTGTTTCATGACCAACTTTTTTTTTCTATTTTTTTACCTGGAATGTCAACAAAATGTAGTTTAAAATGTTTATATTAATACTTCTATTACTTCAATTTAACTTATTATTAACTATAGAAGTGTATTATTAGCTTGTTAGTTGCTATTAAATTTGGCTGTGGTATTGAGTATTGCACAATTACACTGGTCACCGTAAAAAAAATCCTGTTAAATTTTACAGTATAAAACAGCAGATGTGGTTGCTAGAAATTCACCTTAACATACTGTGACATTGTTTCAGGTATTATGGGATGGCATATCGAAGCTTTTCACAACTTAGAACTGAATATTTTATTAAGTGATATAATGATAAGATATTTGCCTAAATCTGCTTTTTTAACATAAAAGGTACTGATCATAATACAGGTAGTAAAATATAAAGCCACATGATGAATCATAATTCATTGTAAGCGGCCTATTCATAGAAAATGGCCAATACTATAATGTATATAAATGGTGCACAGGGTCAAATGAACAGAGACAAAACACCATTAGGTTAACACAGCACACTAAAATAAACATTCACTAAACAAACAGGAAATGGAACAAAACACTCTGATGTACATCAATGATGACACAAATAAGAAGAAACTAACTTCGGTACCATACCAACCCAAAAGTGAAGTAGCAAATCAAACCGTATGATGTTTGTTGAAGATATCGAAACAGAGGAAGTGAAAGAAACTGAATGTTCTCCACGTACTGCACATCCTTTGAGAATATGTAGCAGAGTTTACTGGAAGGGAGGTGTGAGATCAATACCTGCCAGATGCCCATGTGTTCTGTCCTTTCTCCTTTACAGGGGCAACTAGAGGTCACTCTGTCTCAGCCCACTCGCACAGCCAACGGCACACCCTGGTGAGTTCTGACATTAATGTTGTTTAATAGGACATGTGTGTGTGTGTGTGTATGTTAGCGCGCATGCATGTCTGTCTTACATCTCATTCACCAACCTGGACAGAGGGAGATGTGAATACAAATAGATTTGTCAGTCCGTACAGCACATACTCTTACAAAAGCGTATTGTGGCGGTGCAGTGACTGGTATCAAATTGTAATACCAAGGTATTTTGATATATGCAGCACACAGAAAGTAGCTCTTATTCTCACCATGGCTGCATTTATTTGATCAAAAATACAGTAAAACAGTATATTGTGAAATATTATTACAATTTCAAATAGGTATTGTTCTCTATTTGAATATTTTAAAGTGTAATTCATTCCTGTAATGTCAAAGTTGAATTTTCAGCATCATTACTTCAGTCTTCAGTGTCACATGATCCCTCAGAAATCATTCTAATATGATGATTTGGTACTCAAGAAACATTTCTTATTATTATCAGTTGAAAATGACTGTACTGTTTAATATTGTTTGATGAATAGAAGGTTGAAAAGAACAGCATTTTTTCAAATATACACATCAGGTTATACAGCCGCTTGTAAGGTGGTGTGTGGGCCAGCCTGACTGTGTCATAGCTTTGGGTGTGTCACAGCACAAAGAATCAAACACATACAGAAAATGTTTTACTGTACAATTAATCAATACAAATTAGCAGTTATTTTATTGTATTATCAAGATTGTGAAGCCCTTGAATCTAGAGCGTGTGTGTGTGTGCGTGTAAGCAGGTTGAGATTTGCATGAAACCTTCAGCCAGACAGTGACTCAGTCTCTTTTATTGCGTTTAGAGGTCGCTCAGTCTCATCACGGATTAGACGCATACGTCCTGTCATCCTGAGTGCTTTCTGTCTCGCTCAGCTGGCTGGATGTGGAATGTCTTGGCAGTATTCTTGAGTAAACTGTATTATTTTTAGCAGAGGTCAGAAAGTCTCACTCCATCATACTGTCCTCAGTCACCATATCTGAAAGAATGTATTGTCTTTGTATCTGTCTCTTGGTTTATTTCCTTTTTCTGCCTTTTTTAAAATCTCAAACAAAAGAACATTTTGTTCATGTTTGGCTGTAGGTTTCAGGTCTTTCTCCACTTGGCCAGCTGTTCTGCACTGTCAGTCCATTTAAGGGGTCAACCTGACAGGTCACAGCTTGGTGCTAATGTGTTTCCCACGTTTCAACAGCTGAGCGCCTGGACTTTCATGGGTTCTAATATGTTGGGTTTCCATGTTTTATGGGGACTTTCCATAGACATTATATTTTTTATACTGTACAAACTGTATATTTTATCCCCTAACCTTAAACCTACCCATCACAGAAAACTTTCTGCATTTTTGTATTTTCAAAAAACATAAAATATGATTTATAAGCTGTTTTCCTCATGGGGACCAAAAATGTCCCCACATGGCAAAGGATTTCGGATATTGGCATCTTTGTGGGGACATTTTGTCCCTATAATGTAGGGAATACCTGAGACACAGACACAGACAGACACACACAAACAGACAGACAGACACACACACACAGACACACACAGACAGACACACACACACACATACATACACACACACACGTTCGTTCCATAGGCGTATTGGTTTTTATACTGTACAAACTGTATTTTCTATCCCCCTACACTACCCCTACCTCTAAACCTAACCATCACAGGAAACTGTGCACACTTTTACTTTCTCACAAAAACTCATTCTGTATGATTTATAAGCCTTTTGAAAAGTGGGGACATGGGTAATGTCCTCATAAGTCACCTCTTTTTGTAATACCTATGTCATACCCATGTCATTATACACATTTGTGTCCTGATATGTCACAAAAACGCACACACACACACACACACACACACACGCGTTTACTTAGCTGTCTAAATGGTAGCATATCATAGACCTCTATTGTTGTTATATAAAGCTAATTGAAATGACTAGAAACTAACCCAAATATATAATTACTAGGAAAGAAAGCAAACTTTTTAGAATTAACAAAATATTATCTTTATTTATGAATAATTTTTCCAAATGAGGATGTTCCTGAATGTCCCCCATTTTCTCTACTTATAGGGACAATTTTGCCTTCAATCATGGCAGTTTACACACGCACACATACTGTATATACATACACATGTGGTCAAGTGTGTGCAAGCCTTCCAGCAAGGGCATAGCTTATTTGGTTACTAAATAAGCAGCACTGCATTTTAATTGGATTAAAATCAATCATCTATTGACTACAGTTCAACACGGCACATAAGTGAACTATAATGAATATAGAGATTGTTGCACACTCTGAAGTGTACTGCAGAGAGAAGTATAAAATAAAAGTGTAAACAAGGAGTGAAGAACCTACTTAGTTCTTTGTGTATTTGTAATGTCATGATAATGTCAGCTTTGACAGTGGGGAGTTAGCAGTTATCACAGTGACAAACCAATGATTTATTTAAACTTAGAGAGTGTGTACGTGTGAGTATAATGGGTAACTGGGTTATATTAGCTTTTATCATTATTGTGTTAACCATTGAATAATCAAGCTATTGATGTCTGTTACTGTAAGTCACGTGGAGTTGGCAGTAAAAGTTTTACACACACACACGAAAGAAATCCGCTTGATTTGGTGGATGTTTATGGAGGGGTGCATAAAATATGTTTCCTTTCTTTCTACCTTTCCTCCATCCCTCCATTTGTTTTATCAGTTTCCTGTCAGCGTAGGCCACACAGATGGTTTAGGTTAGTGAGCCTAGGCCACAGAGAGCGTCAAAGAGGGAGGGATATGCACACAGTGCTACGTTGCCTTCATATTAACTGTTTTGCCTGGCAATATTACCAACCCCAGAGTTTCCAGTTCCATGACGCTATTCCACTGAAAACATACAAAACATCTGAGTTCACGTCTTCAACCACAAGGTAGTTTCATTCGCCCCCCCTCACACATAAAAAAAACGTAATCCTTAAATCTGCAAATCAGTTTTCCTCTATGTTTTGGCATTCAATAACATTTCTTATTTATTCATTTTTTTTATATTATTCACATGCTGCACAGCTACAGCATATCCTTTAAGGTTATATTTTTTGCCTTTAATATGATCGGATAGTTGTAACAGAGAAATCATAGGAGATGGAAACGGGATAGGGGGAAAAAAACACAAACTTGAAATTGGATTGCCTGAAGCACTGTTGCGCTGGCCTCAAAGCAATGTTTCTGACATAAAATTATTTACAAATATTAAATGTGCATTAATTAGTTTAGTCTTGATACAACTAAAAACTTTTTGTTACTGACCCTAAAATATACAAATAATAAATAATAATTTTAATTGTGCTTATAAAAGTACTTCAGCGACCCAAGTGGCCCTTAGGTCATTTGAGTTTGAGACCCCTAATGTGCAGGCTCAGGGTTTTTTTCTTCTGCAGCTGGACTGCAGAGGTTTTTTGGGGGTGAATTTGCTGTCACTTCCATAAACAAGCATGATTTTCTTTTCCTCCCCTCATCAAAATCAGTGCTCAGGGTGTTTAATTTGACATCTTTCACCAAACAACAGCCACATTCTCAACAGCACTTTCCACTTTCCCTTCCAAATCATCCTTCCTGTTCTCTTGCGCTCTCTCATTTCTTTAACCCAACTTATAATAAGTTGAATTGATGTCTATGTCTCTATCCCTCATCCATGTTTCAGTAAAGTCAACATACCACTTGATTGACAGTTCGTTTTGATATTTTGTCTAGGCCCCTTTATCTTATATTTCCATTTGTTTGCATTTCTCTCTTGCCTTTTCTCCCTCAAGGCTTCCATGTCTAGTTTTGGAGAAAGGCACACTCATTTTCCTCTCCTCTTTCTATTATTCCCGCCGTTTAATCCTGTGTGACAAATTGCTTCCTGTTCTGCTCTCCCTCTTACAGGAAGTCGACTCGTAGGCCCCTCTTGGGGGCCACTGTTGTGGACTCTGGGAAAAGAGTGGGCTGTGGTGGGTAGGTTTAGGATGGGTTTGATTGGACAGCTGTGGAAACCTTGGAGACCCCCAGCCCCTCCAACACACAGACACACACACATACACACCACCCTCACCCCCCTACAGATCCTTTACAGCAGTCCAAACCTGCGTTCCAGCTGTGACTATTGAATAAACCTCTACTTTACAGTTTCCAGACTTAAACTTCAAACGCCTCCAACATCTAACACATACTTACTCACACAATCACATAGCACAAATCTGCCTATGAATTTCAGTCTCCCACAGGAAAGAAAATGACAAATGAGACCTTTAAATGTCTGTTAATTCTTCTACTCCACAAACTTTTTTTTTAAATGATCAATCTCAGGAAGAACAATTTTTATAAGTTGAGTTTATCAAATTGTGATAAACAGTTCTGAGGAAATTGGCACAGTATAAAATGGTAGTGGTATTTACTGGGAGAGCCTTTGTGGCTCTTTTATTACATGTAATAAATGAATTACATTTTAGAATGCGACAAGTGCTTTGCCAAATTTCATCTGCAATCAGTGGTAAATACTTTACATTAAAGAGCCATAGGAGCCAATCATTTTGATAGGAAAATTTAAAGGGCTAGTTCATCCAAAAATGAAAATTATCCCATAATTTACTCACCCTCAAGCCATCCTAGGTGTATATGACTTTTTTCTTCCAGCCTAACACAGTTGGAGTTATATTAAAAATTATCCTGGCTCTTTTCAGCTTTGTAATGGGATTGAATGGTGCCCGAGTTTTTGAAGTATCAAAAAGCACATTCATCCATTATAAATGTAATCCATACATCTCCAGTGGGTTAATAAATGGCTTCTGAAGTGAAACGATGGGTTTTTGTAAGAAAAATATCCATATTTAAAACTTTATATACTATAATAACTGGCTTCCAGCAACTGCCGTATACAAGTCTAGTTCCGGTGGAAGAGTGACCTCTGATCCGACACGTGACGTATTGATGAATGCAGAAGCGCAGAGAATAGAGCAAAATAAAACACCAGTCATGAATTAGAATGAGAGTTTTTAAAGGGAAATGTCGGAGGATTTCAATATAAGAGAAGAGGAGCTTGAGTTTGTTTCCCAGCCCTATTTGTTTGAACCACGAGAGCTGTCTACTCAAGTTTCTGCTGCTCCTACATCCTACGTCAAGGTTTAATGTTCTTTATGTCTATGTGGTGTTTTTAGTATGCTTTAAGACAAACCATGTGCAAATTCATGTCAACACCAGTATTTTTTTCCCCTTAAAACAGTCTCAAACCCGCGGTTTGAAATCACTGGTGTCTGTGACGTCACAAAATACCTTGTAAC
This sequence comes from Anabarilius grahami, assembly GCA_003731715.1. Lineage (NCBI taxonomy): Eukaryota > Metazoa > Chordata > Actinopteri > Cypriniformes > Xenocyprididae > Anabarilius > Anabarilius grahami. Next base: position 2,287,315 of record RJVU01026577.1, read on the forward strand.
CAATAACGTCAACATCCCGGCGGGATTTAGCACATCATTAACAGCAAACTAGCAGGGGAGTCTCGAGAGAAGCCAGGTTATCCCGATATATTTTTTTTGTTGATATGAAAAATCTTGTAGATTTAGCAATATGGCGGATGTATGATGTATATTACGATTATGATGAAATGTATGCCTTTCTCCACCGACTTTCTGAGTTGTTCAAAGCATTTGTAAGGATACTGATTGTTAGAAGACAGCTGTCTGACTCGCGAATGGGAACATGATTTGTGTAACATTAGCAATACATAATTAGCTGTTTGATAACATAGCCAAGCAAAAGGCTAATCATATTAATTATCATTATGTGTCTGATGTTGTAAAGAGCGATACCGTTGTGCAGCGTTTACCTCAGTAAGTTAAGCGAGTTTATCTCTGAGATGGCGTGAGCGAGGCAAATTTGCATTGATCCGAGTATACTAAATGAGGCAAGGGTGTAGAGTTATATTCAAGCTATTTTAAGGCATAAAGAAATTTTTTCACTGGAAAAAATCATGTTTAAATATGGCAGTTTGGTGATTAAAGATGAGTTTTAAGGGATAAAATAATTGACTACAGGGGGACTATAAATATTGATATTTTTTCTTACAAAAACCCATGGCTTCGCTTCAGAAGGCCTTTATTAACCCCCTGGAGCTGTATGGATTACTTTTATGATTGATGGATGTGCTTTTTTGCGCTTCAAAATCTTGGGTACCATTCACTCCCATTATTAAGCTTGGAAAAGCCAGAATATTTTTTTAATATATCCCCGATTGTGTTTGGCTGAAAGAAGAAAGTCATATACACCTAGGATGGCTTGATGGTGAGTAAATTACCATTTTTGGGTGAACTAACCCTTTAAAGGTGCAATATGTAATATTTTCTGTCCGCTAGAGGTCGCTAGAGTCCTATTAAAAACAAAGGCGTGGCTTGATGATGCCAAGTTTGAGCGCAGAATCTTGGTACATGTGGTCTTCACCTCACAGCCGGTGGAAAAGAATTGGGATAGGACTCGGGAAGAAATCATATTCATGGATGCGATTATTAACGTTACTCTAGTATGAAGCAGAGCAGGACCGAGTGTTGTGGGAGCTGAACGAGGCCACTGGAGCGATTGCGCAACATGCCTCACGAGCAGCGGGACTTTTATTATGTCACAGTCGCCGGCGTTGCTTCTGCTTTTCCAGTCATGAGTATGAGGTAACGCAGCTCTGTTTATTATTAGATACATCTGAGAGTGTTGAAAATGTTATAACGTTACTCTGTGCGTTCGCTCGGCGGCTGCTGTGAGACACTGTTGCACACTGCAGTAAGATAGATCGATTTTAGAATATCATATTAAATATTGGATGGCTTGTGTTGATAAATGGCATGCAATTAATTTTAAAACGTATTGTATGATGGAGAAAATTCTGTATTACTGTTACTAAAAATAAAGCTACTTCACAAAATAGTGTTTTTCTCTGAGGCATGGTAAAGCATGGTACTCGCAAAAAATCAAGAAAATTAGATTTAAACAATAAGACTAAACGTGTTGAGCTATAAAACAACAATTAGTTTTCTGTCTATAAATATATCAAAACAGTTGTTCGCTTGTCTATTAAAACATGTTAAATGTTAAAAAATATCAAAAAATATTAAAGCGTCTTTGGTGTTTCCATGGTTTCTACAAAATAAAACCGGAAACCGAGGGTAACGCAGGTATGACGTAATTGACAGGTGACTCCTCACACGTCCCGGAGCCTTGGTTAAAATTGCAATTTTCTCACAATTTACAAATAGTTGCAAACATTTGGGATATTGTAAGTACTAAAGTGAACAAAATATATAACACTGGCCTAGTGTTTTTTGGATATTTTACTGCAAAAATATTACATATTGCACCTTTAAGATGTAAATAGTGTAGTCACATGACATGAGACAAAGTCTCAGCAAACAAAGAGCAGTGTCTAAACAATAAAATATTAATTTGGGCAAACACATCCACACAATCTGTAAACATACATGATGATCTCATGCTACATATTAATCGTTTAAAAATTATCACATCATCATCATTTAAAACCATATTTTCAGTCAGAATGGCAGTGTCTCGTTCATTTCAACCTTTTTCTATAGAGGAAATATTACTTTCTTCTTCCTCATTCAACTGGCAGGAAGGCCGAGACAGAGTGCATAGGTTTGGCCTAGTGCCATGCTGATGTCACTGTGCGCCACTCTTATCCTATATAATAGATCAAACAGTCATACCACGCCAAACCCCGTGCTTTATCAGTGCCTTCATGTGTAGGTGTGGCATTTCAAGTTCAGACACACAATAACTGTACAGACACCTGTGTGTGTGTGTGTGCGTGTGTGTGCGCGCACTGCTACGCATGTCTACATGTATACTTTGAGAGGTTTGAACGAGACGTGACCTGCTTCGTGTCGACCGGGAGCTGGTATTGTTAGGTAATCAACGACATGTAATTGTGTTGCGTGTTATCTGGCTCTGAGGGTCCAAGGTGCTCATATTGATCAAGAGTGGCTTATTCACTCAAAAGGGCACCACTGTTTAGGCAGCCAAAGCCCAACTACTGTAACCCTTACTTCCTGCCTTTCTTGCTTTCTTTACTCACTAACTGTATTTTCCCAGAGAAAAGGGCAGATAACATGGTTTTGTGATCATGCCTGCACTTTAAACAATAAAGGTTCTTTAGCCACTTAGAAACCATTCTGTTATCAAGAGCCATTCTTCACTATAGAGATGTCTTGATACGTCTATCAATCTATTGATTGTTCCTTCGTCATATCTATTTATCTATCACTGCATCTGAAATCAAATACTTCCCTACTGAGGATGCCAAAATAGTAGTATGTCCGAATACATAGTGTTCGAAAAAACAGTATATGTCTACAGTATATAGAGCCATGGCCCTTGTATATAGCCAAAACTCTGTCTGTGCATATTGTGAGTCTGCTGTTGCAGTTACGCCACAGTGCCAATTACATGCTGCATATGTATGCTGTTGGAATCAGGCCTTAGATTATGAGTTCCTATTTTTTTTACTTTTTGCTGTTGAATATTACGGGCTCCTGTACTGTCATGTTCTGTACAGAGGTAAGAGATAATCCGATGAGTCAGTGTTTCATATCTCTCTATAACTTTTAAGTGAAATGAGGCGTGCACTGACTCCGATCTGGATCAGTCATCGCCTGCTGCTCCGGTTTTTCAGTTTAGCACCAAAATATTTATCCTTTTAGGTCACCGTCACAGACTTCTCTGGTCCCCATATTCATAAAAACTTTTTTTAGTTTTACTGATAGTCTAGACAGTAAAACAGTTCCCGAGACATGAGTCATAAAGCTCATCTCCACTTTTATACCCCATATCCATAAGATATCTTACTGCCCTCTAAAGTCTCTATATAGCAGAGCATGTTTATCTGTATCTGCGTGCTGGTCTCATTCCAGCAGCCTCCAGCAGAGATAGAGCTCGGCTCATTTTATCTGTGTGTGTATATGTGTGTTAATGCTGTCTAGATTAGGATGAGGGTTATTCTCATGCCTGAGGGACAGAGAAGGTTTTTTGTTAAAACCGGATTGCTGATCTTGATTCTGCTCTGATCCATAAACCGGTTCTGGCAGGTTCTGACCGGCTGATTCCTGCCTTCACAGCTCTTGTGAATGGAGGCTTCCTCTTTTTGTGTTGCCTGCCTCTCTCTCTCTCTCTCTCTCTCTCTCTCACTCTCTCACTCTCCCTCTTCCTGATGGATGTCTGCAAACTCTTGACTCTGTCTAAGCTTCAACTCAAATTAGAGAGTGATGCAAATCCGCAGGGATCGACCACTGCATCTCCATTACACATATACACTTGTAAACAGACCTGTAAATAAATGTACAGAACATCGATATGGTTCGAGAGATTCAAAGAACACAAAAATACTCAGATGCACAACTATCGTATCTGAGGTCAGTGAAGAGGCAGCATAATCTTAGGCCTGATTGGCAGGCTTCAAAATACGGCATCAGAAAGTCTGCAGCCATAATGTAGAACTGCTTTAACATAAAGCAAAAGTTCACTTAAAAACGATAAAAGATGTTGTCATTATTGAGCTGTGTGGGCTAATTTGGGTGAGAAACTAGCAAGTCCAAATAATTAGTGTCAAATGAAGTTCTGACTTCAGATAACAAGGAGTTTCAGTCAGGAATGTCTTGTTTGATTAACCAACACACTGCCACATTCAATTCCTCCAATACAGCCCCACATTTGTGTGTGTGTGTGTGTGTGTGTGTGTGTGTGTGTGTTAGACCATCTGAGTGCCTGTGTTATCAGAGTGATTATCTATCCGTCACTGTCTGTTTCAAGGTGCTTGTGCTCCCAGCATTCCTCAAATCATCTATCAGTTGTTAGTTACTGATGTCCTCTAACTAATCTTTTACCTGTTCATTACAAGTTGTTATTCTGCTCTTTTACTCCAAGTGTACAGTACACACTTGTGGCCTTGATTTTTATTTATGATGATGATGACAGTATGACTTGTTTCTCGCTGGAGAATATATATATATAATATATATATATGGAAAAAATATGTGTCCATGACCCAGTGATGAGGAGTGTTCCATTGAGATCCTTTATAATATAGCATATTTATTGCACCCGCCAATTTTTTTTTGTCCCAAGCCATTTGAATTTTAGTGACAACTATTTTCTTGCCCCTAGACCACTCTTGTTCTCCTCGTCTCTTCCTAGTTCTCTCTTTGCGTGCGAGTGTCCTTGGCGTCTCTTAGTCACGTTTATTTTCAGTCTTTTCCCTGGCTGCCAGACCGATAAAGCTCTGCCTGCCTGGCCATGGTGGTGGAGGGTGGAGGGATGTGCGTGTGTGTGTTGTGTTTGTCTGTGAGATGTGAAATGTCTGCATATGCGAAGTGGTTTCATGCTATGTTGGGGTCCGTTTTAGCAGCAGAATTATGATGTTGACCCCAACTTTCCTCAAGGGATGGGTGTGCATATATGAGTGTGTGTGTGTGTGTGTGTGTGTTTTGGGGGCCAGGGGAGGGGGTTGTACAGTACTTACTGGGTTACAGTAGGCACATTGCTGACGTCTGTGTTGTGTTCCATGTTGTTCAGTCTGTCAGGAGTTCCTGAGGAGAAGAGAAGTCTCATCATGCAGAAGAGCAAGATGATGATGGACGAAGACCCAGAGGTGCTCGTGAAGGGTGAGAAAGAAATTCATATGTCATTATGGCTATAAGACCAGATGTATTGTTTGCATGCATTTGTGCATTTGTGGGTATAACAATGTCCATTATTAATAATGATTCTACTGGTCACTTGGAATCAGATTGATCTGAAGTGAATCAGATTTGTACTTTTTTCAGTTTTATTGTGAAGATTGCAATTTCTAAGGTGTTTTTCTTTTATTTTTTATGACAACCTGGTAACATTATCTGTAGTGAGTTAATCTGAAATCTGACTCATAAGTACTTCTCTATAAACTAGGGTGCAGCAGGCTAAACAGTGTCTACACACACATATTCTCTTTGTGAGGACATTCATTGACACAATGCATTTTCTAACTCCTTACCCTAACCTTACACATCACAACGAAGTGCCTAACCTGAACCCTTACTCTAAACCTACCCTTAACCTAAATATAACCTTATCCCTAAAAGCAACTCTTGACCCTGAAACATGCCTTTAAATTGGTCTCATAAAGTGAAAAAGTGAAATTAGGGACATACCATAGATTTTAAAATAAAGGTAAATATTATATTATATTATGTGACATTATATGACATTATATGACATTATATTACTATAATTTAACTCAAATAAACTGAATAAAATGGACCAATTTTGTTTGCAGACAGTAATGATTTTAAACATAATCATTATTGATAATTATTTACAGATACTACGGTTCAAAATCTGGGTATTGTCTAATATTTTATGCTCATGAAGGCTGCATTTATTTGATTAAAAATACAGTAAAGCGGAAATGTTGTGAAATATTATTACAATTTAAAATAATTGGTTTCTATGTGAATATATTTTAAAATATAATTTTTTTCCTGTGATGTCAAAGCTGAATTTCCAGCATCATTACTCCAGTCTTCAGTGTCACATGATCCTTCAGAAATCATTCTGATATGATGATTTGATGCTAAAGAAATATTATTATTTATAACTTATCAATTTTTAAATGTTGCATTATTTATTATTATTAATTATCGGTTATTGAACACTAATAATCAGCATTGTTATTTGTTGGGAAAAAACAATATTAATCAGTCTGACTCAGTCCCAACTATTAAAACTATTAAAAATATTTACATTAAAAAATTATACATATTTATAAATTGTTTTTCAAATGAGAATGAGTACTACCCAAAGGAAGTTTTTGTTGTCTTTAGCTCACTTTTGTGTACAGTTTTGTCCACGATCTATAGGTAAGTCCACACACACATGCATCTCTTTCAGTATTATCAGTGACACACAGATTGGCTGACACAATGCATGGTGCACACTAATTGAGACAGTTAGACACTGTTAACCAACACTTAAGTGTTTGAGATTTAAGTGTGTGTGTGTGTGTGTGTGTAATTCAGGGTTGTTTATGATCTCAGAGTGTGTAAATGTGAGCACTGTGCGGTATTTGCTGCACTGGAGTGGTAATAATACTCAATCACATGTAATGAGTAATAATAAGCAGGGCAGAGTAATATTAGTGTAGTGGGGTCCAAATGCTCCGCCAGCCTGTCTCATGCTGGCCTGCGGAGCTGCTAAATAAGACAGTCTTTCCCCAGTCTGTCTGGCTGACTCACTCACTCACACTCACACACACACATACACACATTCAAAGGGAAAGGTAGCAGGTGCAGTACATCTGCAAGCAGCAGCGGAAAAAAGGTAACATGGTCCGAGTGTCATGAGGGTTTCCCAAAAAAAAAAACAGCAGTTTTCCCATGAAATGTTTCTTGATAATTGGCTCTGATACACATTTGTGCATAGCCAACAAACTTGGTTTGAAGGTCTGGAGGGAGATTTTTATCCCCAGTGTGACCTTAACACAACCCTCTATTAAGTTGTGTGAGCGGTGGTTTGGTACGCTGCTCTCGACTGGATGTGGACGGGCTGGTTTGTGCTGTTCCGACGTTTTCCATGAGCACTCAGTCTGAATCTGCATGAGGACTGTGATGTGCTGGCTCTCAAAAAATTATATTTTAAATTAGACATCATTTATTTCTGTCAGGTTTTTTAAATGAAACCTTCATATTCTCAGATGGGTCTGTTACAATATTTGTATAATATGGATATTTTTTTCTTTCTTTTTCAGGCTGGCTCCTGCGAGAGGTGCAGGGAGGCTGGCTCCGGCAGAGGAGGTTCTGGTTTGTGTTAACCACCGACTCTCTCGACTACTACAGCGGTCCGGACAGAGATGCTCGCAGACTGGGCACGCTTGTACTCACATCCCTCTGCTCAGTGCTGTGGCCCGATAAACACACCTACAAACAGACAGGTAACACACCTGCAAATAAACTAGGTAGTCACAATGACCATTCCCTATCATTGTATACACTCTCTAAAAATGGGCAAAAATTGTACCTTTAGTGGCACAATAGCTTGTCACTGGAGCAGTGCCCTTGAAGGTTCAACTTTGTGCCTTATTTACACCTAAAAGATATATAGTCGTATCTTAAGGGAAATAATAGGCACCTTTAAAGGGGTAGAAACAAAGTTGTCTTTTTAAGAGTACCGCCCCACTGATAAGCTGTTGTATCACTAAAGGTAAATTTTTTTGCACATTTTTTTTTTCTGAGACTATATGGGAAAACAAATTTTTTTTTTTGCATTGTTTGGTTTATAAATAGATTTTTTACTTTATTTATGCATAATTTTTACCTTTGAGTATGTCTTTAAAGGATGGTTAAAAACAACCAATCAGAGCAGTTCTTTCTGTTTGCATTGAAAGAGTGTAAAACTAAGAATACATTCTCTGAATTCACATTTTCTGTGATGATTTTAAAGGGATAGTTTGGTCAAAAATTCTAAATCTGTCATCATTTGTAACAACATGATAAATGAAAAACCCAGAAGACCTTTGTTTATCTTCAAAACACAAATGAAAATATTTTAAGTGAAACCTGAAAGGTTCTGTCCCTCCATTGAAAGTTAATGGAATCATAGAAGATCCAAAAGGTCATAAAGGCATAGTAAAACGAATCCATATGAATTGAGCAGTTTCATATGCTTTCAGTGTTGTGAAGAGATGTACATCTAAACAATCATCGACACACACATAGAGCACATCACATATGGTAAACATGGAAGGTGATTGGTTGTGGGAGAACCAATGAGGTTTACTCAAGCATGTGAGCTTCAATGTTTACCATATGTGATGTGCTCTATGTATGCATGTTCATATGTGAATAAAAGCCTAAATTATAATAAAGCCTAAAATGATGACATAATTTTCATTTTTGGGTGAACTTTCCCTTTAAGGTTGTCCTTGTTATTTACCATATTATATTCAGTTTTTTTGTACTTCCACAATCAATCTCTCCTCATCCATTTTTGACATCGCAGAAATATATTTACAAAATCGCCTATCGTTTGTCACTTTTTTGTATAACGGTTAGTAAATGGTGTGAACTTACCTTTTAAAGTCCAGTGGAGGATAAACACAGTATTTCATTCACTATTTAGGGATTTGTCCTCAACATGACATGCATTTTTCAGAGAGAGCAGATCTTTTGGTCAGATCACAGACACAGAGCAGCCGTGAGACCTGTTGATCTCTTGTTGATAATGGCGTGAAATCTTTCTTGTGGGAAGACTTTGATCGACTTTGAAATGAAATGCAGGATTGTTTGAGGCCAAATGAGAAATGAAGGAAGACAAACGACGTGCATTGTTGTCTGGGTAGATGGTAGGCAATGACCAGACAGACTCAAAGGCTTAGTCATACTGTATATATGTGTGTGTGTGTGTGTGTGTGACTCAGAACTCCAGCTGAATATGTGCCATGTGAATAAAACACACACACACACACACACAGTGCATATTCACATGGCAGCTTTCAACAGCACAGTCCACAAAACTCTGGACTTTTCCCAGATTAACTTTAGGGACTTTCCTAGATAATAGTGTATGTATATGTCTGAAAGTGTGTGTACAAGGGCAGTAGTTGGTCAGGAGTCATTCGTTATCCAGCACAGCAGACATGATGGAAATGACTTCTTCTTTTAACAAACAATTTGTCATATAATATCATGCCTAATGCTTTGGCTTGTCCACAGATTAAAACAGATCCTTTAATGAAAACATTAATGAGGTACAATTTCGTGCCCAAGAAATGAGAGTTGTTTACAGCGGACACCAAATATTTTGCCCTGCAAATCTTATAAGCACAGTGGTCCTGAAAAACCTGGAAATATCAAGGAATTTACCATGGAATAGTCATAGAAATGAATTAGAGAAAAATTTCTACTGTGGATATACATGATTCTGCTCTAAAATATTTCATTGGCTAGATATTGTTTTTTGTGAGTATTGTGTAGAGCGAAAACTTGCCTAGTCTAGAGAGATTGGTGGGCTTTATGGAGATTGTAAAAAATTGGTGTGTCTTTAAATGTCTCAGTTTTGAACCAAAGCGTCATTCTTTTGACTGCCAAAGTTAACAACAAGGGAGAAATTATATATTAGTAAGATCCTCATAAAAGATCCAGATTCAGCTCTAGGAACATCTGAACACATTTACTGCTGGCCAGGCATGTGAAATATGAGGTTGTCAGAATGCTGGAGCTCTAGTACATTTGTCTTTAATCAGAAACCGTATAAGCACATATAAGTTTTATTGCATTTTATTTTTTTATTTTTTTATACTTTATGTACATACTCTCGTAATTGTTAGGAGATGCTATTTTTGTATTGCTCTGCTTTGATGAATTCTCTTTTTGAAGAGCAGCACTAAAATATTTGAAATGTGTGTGTGACAGGTTACTGGAGTCTGACAGTGTATGGCCGCAAGCATTGCTATAGACTATTCACAAAGCACTACAATGAGGCAGTGCACTGGGCATGTGCAGTGCAGAAAGTCATCGACAGCAAAGCGCCGGTGGAGACGCCAACACAGCTCCTCATACGAGACATTGAGGTGATATATAAATATATATAGACTATAAACTATAATATAACAATATTTTTTTCAGGGAATATACATGCACACACATATGGCAGCTTAGCTCCTAAAGAGTCCATGGTCAGGATAACTCACATACACAGACACTTTGTGTAAACCATCTAAACCCCACCCACTGTCATCTCTCTGCCCCAGTATATTATTATTAGTTTGTTGGCTAGTGATTTTACACTTATAGATGTGCTGCTCGGTATCTCGTGTCCCTGGAAATAGTTTTGAAGGCAGCGAGTAGCTCTTCAGAATATCCCTCTTGTTATGATGTAATGCCGGCACTCTCGGAGAGATCTGTATTAATAGGATGTTAGTTGCTAGCCCACAGAACTCCACGGAATCCCATTGAGGTTGCATATAAACAGACAGCAGACAGACAGGCAGACAGACAGGCGTGAAAACCGCAGTGGTTGAAATGTTAAGTGGCCAGACCCCTAAATGATCTTGCTGATTGCTATATATCTTATGTGTGGATATTAAGTAATAAGACACAGGAGGCTGTGCTGTATTCTCAATATAGTTATGGCTAAAAGACATTATATTCTTGCTGTATTGCTTTTTTAAAAATTGTTAACCATATATTATAATACATTTTGTTGTGGTGAAGATATAGCTACTGACATGCATACAATAAACTTAAGTTTACAATACTATTTATACTATTCTTTTAGCATATTATTTATGTGTACTATTTATTTGACTGCTCACAAACTCACACATACAGTACATAGTGGTAATGGCAGGAGGTCTTGTCATGTTTAACTGATCTTGGGTTAGTTAGTCAGGTCCGTTATAAGCAAACATCCCACAACAAACATAAACTGGCCTTATTCACCCTTGAAATGTACACAGCAGCTTTCATTATACACACATACAGAGAGCAGACCTTGACCAGGGTCTGTAAACTGAAATTCATTTCCCTTTCCTTCATCCCTCTCATCTGTTTCCCCAAAACAGCATTTACATTTGAAACATCATTTCATCATTTCATTATCGACCCCATAACAAAGAGGTCATCTGTTTATGAAGACATAATGGTACACAGCAGATATAACTGTCTTGGGTTTATTTATTTCAAGGTCTTTAATTGGCCTTGCATTACATGTGTTTATGTGCATTGTTTTTGTATAGGAGAATAAATTCAATCCAGAGGTTGTGGAGCACATCTATCAGCATAATCCCATCCTGAGGTACACGCAGAGCCCCCTCTACGCCCCACTGCTGCCTTTCCCCTACGGCAGTCTCCACCACACACGTGAGTCAAACGCACACACTCTTATATTGCATATGTCACACATACACACCCCTGCTCATGTAGTCCTGGAAGAACATTTCTATCAGCCAATCGGATAAGACACACACCCTCTTTCTACAACCCTGCCGCTTTGGTGTAACCATGGTGAACAAGCAATATATTTACCTGTTAAGCAGAAGCAAAGCAAACTCAGCATCTGTTTTCAAGTTCTTTGAAGCGCTCAACTTTCTTCAGTGATGAAGAGCCTTAGTCTTTAGTCTTGCTTCTGTTCTGGTTTTGTTACTTTTTGGTCTTTTTATTTAACTCTGTCTTCCCATTGCTTTGAATTCACCATAAATTAAAAATTGACAATTCTTGTTTTAATCGAAAATAGCATTGTTATATTACAAATGATTTCAAGATGTAATGTAAGTCTCTGGTGTCTCCAGAATGTGTCTGTGAAGTTTCAGCTCAAAATACCCCACAGATCATTTATTCTAGCTTGTCAAATTTGCCCCTATTTGGGTGTGAGCAAAAACACGCCGTGTTTGTGTGTGCCCCTTTAAATGCAAATGAGCTGCTGCCCATTTTTCAGAAGAGGGTGGAGCTTTAACAGCTCGTGTTTCAGTTGCTCAACAACAACAAACCAGGAAAATCTCACACAGCCAAAATGAGGATTGTCAGTAACCGTGTTCAGCCTTACATTGTTCAAACTGGAGTTGTACACTGATGGAGAGACTCAGGAAGAAGTTACAACTTTTAGAATGCAACTGGACGTTTCTGAATGTTAGTGGATAAATTTATGTAGTTGCTGTGGAGTTGATTCAACTCATCGACTAACATGTGCCGTCATGTTAATCTTTTGTGCAAATCCAGCATTGAATTGACCCTCGTTTGTGAAGCAGTCTGGTGTAAAATGACGGCATGGCAACAACACTCTACTACAACTCTTCCTATTCTCTAAAGCAGCCCAACATGGCCTCGCCCCCTTTGTTGCGTGTTCTCAGAGGCAGGGTTTATGGAAATTTTAGGGTTAATAATGTCACTAACCCGGGAATAAGCTTTTTGTAGTCCCTACACAGTAAAATGCCCAGTGTTAAATTAACACCCAAAGTGTACATATGAGTCCATCTTGCAGGGTGTTAAAAATTAACACTGAAGCAGTGTTAAAGTTAATGAGATAATTGATTGATGATTGAGTGATGATTGACAATTAGTGGTGACACCTGAGAAGAAGAAGAAAAGGTCTTAATGTTTCATTTCAAGTCACCATGAAAGAGGTCAGCGTTTGCTTTAGTTGGGCTCTTGACTCTTTACCTTTTATTATTATTTTTTCTCTGGCTGCTCCAACTTTGTATTTGTAAAGCACATTTGTAATGGTTAGCGGACATATGATCTGGTCACAATATAATTTGATGACATTGTCATCACATGATGGCCTGATGTCATTTAGTGTCTAAATCTCTGACTGTGTGCTTGATGTGTAGCTTTAATATTAATGATTGTAGTCCTGTGATTTTACAGCTTGAGATTCAACAGCAGTATGAGCTTTTTTTTTTTTTAAGAAAAATACATTTTGCATTTAAACACACACAGACATCAAGAATCAGCATATGATTCTCAAGAACGGTGACGATAAATAAATTCAAAATACTGACAAACAGATCGACTCTGAACATCACAAAACAAGCTACTGTCACAACAAAACA
>RJVU01026577.1:2302182-2351900 GCA_003731715.1 Anabarilius grahami
CATGGATGAGTTTTGATTGGTGGCTCCCATCATGCACTGCAACATGAAGCACTTTGTTTGATTGTCACCATTGTTGAGGGTCATATGCTGATTCTTGATGTCTGTACGTGTGTGTTTTTTTTTTTTTTAAACTTCAGATTATAAAAGCTCTGCTGGATCTCAAACGGTAACAGATTTACTATAAAGAAAATTATATAACATCTATATCACCTGTTAATACTGGAGGTCACCATTGAATATCTGGCCATTTCACTATGACTATGCTTCCCATCTCTGACCATAACAAATGTGCTCTACAAACACAAAGATTGGCACAGCCAGAGATAAATTAATGCTAATAAATAGAGTCAAGAGCCCAACTAAAGGAAATGCTTTTCACCATCATGGTGACTTCAAACTAAACTTTCATTAAAACATTAACATCTAAACATCTGTTAATTCTCAATAAGAACTTTTGTTGATGTATTACAGAAATAAAATCAAACTGGTTAATAACAAGCGTAATAATGTTTAATGGCTGGAAGTCAGTTGTAGTTGTTGTGTCTCTCTCTTTTTCTCTTGTTGTTTCTTCAGTGATTCTGCTTATTAACATCAGGTGTCTCCACTAATTGTCAATCATCACTCAATCATCAATCAATTATCTCATTAACTTTAACACTGCTTCAGTGTTACTTCTTAACACCCGGCAAGATGGACTCATATGTACACTTTGGGTGTTAATTTAACACTGGGCATTTTACTGTGTACCAGCTGTTTGTTGTAGTCCTTAAACAGCGAGTTATTGAAAAGAAAATATCTCCCTTTGCATTGAACTTTGAGCGTCGTAACTTTGTAGATGTTGTTTATGCTCAAACAGCAACATTACACACTAATGTTAAAAGAAAGTGAAGTTAAAAAACTGAAATCATAATCAACCACCCCTTTAATCAAAAACATAAACGTCCCCTCCTCCACGTAAGGGCATCTTCAGCAACCTGTCACTCACATAAGATTGCAGCGATTAGCAAACAATAAAGATCTACTGATTTTCTGATGGACGACATCAAGGCATGCCCTGCTTTTTTCTTCTTCTTAGAGAAGCTTTCACTTGGATATACACTGATAAGCCAAAACATTATGACCACTGGGCTAATATGTTGTTGGTCCACCACGTGCTGCAAAAAAAGTGCCGACACACTGAGACATGGACTCTACAAGAACCTTGAAGGTGTGCTGTGGTATCTGGCACCAAGATCTTAACAGCAGGTCCTGTAGGTTGTAAGGGAAGTCTCAGTGGATCAAACTTGTTGGTTCAGCACTTCCCACAGATGCTCAATTGGATTGAGATCTGGGCAACTTGGAGGCCATGGCAACACCGTGAACTCAGTGTGGCAGGTGCATCATCCTGCTGAATAAGGGGCCACTTCCACCAGGGAACACCATTGTCATGAAGGGGTATACCTGGTCAATGTTTAGGTATGTGGCATTTGTCAAATTGACATCTACAAGAATGGCCAGACAGTGTTTCCCAGCAGAACATTACCCAGAGCATCACACTCCCTCCACCGGCTTGTCGTCGCACCACAGTGCATCCTGGTGCCATCACTTCCCCAGGTAAACGGCACACACGTATAGAGCCGTCCACATGTGGTAAAGGAAAATGGGACTCATTGGACCAGGCTAACTTCTTCCACTGCTCCAAGGTCCAGTTTGTGGTTTGTCTCTCCTCAGACCACTGTTAGTAAATTCTCACCACTGCTAACCGGGAGCAACCCACAAGCCTTGCCAATTCAGACATACTCTGAACCAGTCACCTTGCCATAACAATTTGGCACTTGTCAAAGTCTTTATTCCTGCCCATTTATCCTGTATCCAACATGTTGACTACTAGAAGTAATTGTCAGCTTACGCAGACCCTAATATGTGGCCCTGTTAGAAGATGATCAATGATATTACTGTGACTGGTCATAATGTTTTGGCTCATCAGTGTATGCCATAATAGAGCAGACAATCACAATGTCAGTTTCATGCTAACTTTAAGGACATTTGGCTGTGTAAGCTGTTCTTGACACATTTTGCATCCTCCAAACTCATGAAGTTTATCTATCATGCTTTCAGTGTCTGGCTCAACAAATATAGACTGACACTCCAAATACGCGAAATGATTGGCAGACAGAAATCACGTCAAAGGCGTTCTGATTGGCTAAAAAAATAATCTGAATGTGACCTGCAACCACTTTTATTTGACAGAGACTAAAGCCGGCGACACACCTAACGATTAGCTGAAACATTCTAAGACTGAACTGAACATACAAGCGATTGTTTCCAGCGACTGAAGCCGATTTATATACTTACACATGGAATTTGAACACCGACTGTAATCGCAGACTGAACGCGACTGGACGCGTTTGAGCGCGATCAGTCATAAGTATCAATTTACATTCATAATCGGCCTTACAATCGTTAAGTGTGTCCCCGGCTTTAGGTGTGATATTCCAGGACAGTTATTGCAGTTACTGCTGTTTTTAGGATCTAGTATAATTTTCTGCATTCCATTATATTATTTGTTTTATTTCAAATCTTGCTCAACAGTTTAAAATAAATTCAATCACATCTAATTGTAAATCTACAGTAATTATGGCATATTTAGTTACATTTAATTGTATTATTTCACTGGTAATTCTAATAATTTATAGGAATGAAAAATGAAGTATGTTGATTTAGGTCTGCATGATTTGGGAAAATCTAATTGTGATTTTTCTGATAAAAATTATTATTGCACTTTAAAATGAAATTTTTAAATAATAATAATATTAATAATAATAAAACCTCTAGGTTTGCTGAGTTTGTTTGTAGAAATGCACAATTTAGCCAGAAATGTTGTGATGATATATAAATAATAATAATAATATGAATCCCCATTATCATCATCATCATCATCATCATTAATAATTTTACTAAATTAAAATGTTAAGCAAAATAAAACATTACTATTGTAATATTTCACTGTAAAATCAAGTATTTATTATATATTTAATATTAAAATTTCATTAATAATAATTTAGTTTTTACTTTACAGCTCTGTAAAATTACACTATTAATACTTAGTTTGTTTTCAAATGTTAAAACACCAAGCATTTATTTTGACGGAAAACCGTAGGGAGTCCTTAAGGCTTCTCTTAAAAAGCTGGTTTATATTGTCCTACTCGATTTCTTCTCATTGTGCCAGTTAACACACCTTCTCTCCCTCCTCTTCTTAGATATGGCTGGTAAAGGCTACACATCCATCCGTGAGGAGGCGGTGAGGCTGTTTAACTGCCTCCAGCAGTTAGAGTTGGCCCGCGAGCCCATTCCTCTCATACAGGGCATCCTCCAGACCTGCCTCGACCTCCGGCCGCTCCGAGATGAACTCTACTGCCAGCTCATCAAACAAACCAGCGTCACCAAATCAAGTGTGCAGACGCAGCCGAACCCGCAGCTCAGATACTGGCAGCTGCTCACCTGCATGAGCTGCACCTTCCTGCCCAGCTGCAGCATACTCAAATACCTGCGCTTTCACCTCAAGAGGTCAGTTACACACAAATAACACACACTTATAATACTCTCAGACTGCGTCGGCATTACATCATAACAGCAGGGTTAATCTGAAGAATTGCAAGATGAATATATACACTCCACTGGATGTGTATGCTTTTTTTCAGTGCAGCCAGATCTCAACATACACACATAAATGTTACCTAGAAGGCCTTGAATATAAAGACGCACCACTGCCTCCGGTCCTGTGGTTGAGTGTGTAGGAAATATGGGCTGCCTGAGGTTGACTGGATTGGAATGTTCACTTCCTGTTCACTCATTCTTTTCCTCTCCTTGAGGGGTTGGGAAACGGCACAATGCTTTCTGCATCCCATGGCTAATTGACTTTTAAAGTTCTGCCAGGCCGGAGGATAGACAGGGGAGAAGGGCAGAAAATAAGAGAATGGCTAAATAAATGAGTGTGCCATGAGGAAATGGTGCGTTGACCACAGGGCTTTGATTACAGAGGCGGCTGGTGTAATGGAGACGGAGGACTCTCTGTTCTCCTGAGGCCCCCAGACGCTTCCCGCATGTGTTTACTTAACGCAATTAGGGCCTACGCCATGCATGTGATTACCAAGTGGCTGACACTTCATATCGCAAATAGACAAACTAAACAGAGAGGCCACACAACTTCCCCCTGATTTTTTTTTTTGGAGGGAAATTTTGTGGTTTGGATGTGAAGTTCTGTGAATGGTCCCTGTAAAGTTTGAAATCTTCTTTCTTTTAATATCTTCCTCCATGTATCAGGGTTCAAAGTTTGAGTGCGGACTCGGAGGTTGAGAGCTACGCGTCCTTCATAGCCCAGGCTCTAGAAAAGACGCGTGGCCGTGAGTGTGTGCCCTCTTGGGAGGAGATCCAGGGGCTGATGGGAAGGCAGGAGATACTGTGTACTGTGCACTACCCTGGACCAGGCTGCTGCCAGATACCAATCACCTCGCACACTACGGCTAATGAGGTATTGCATCAGTCGTTTCCTCTACAGCAGGGATTGGGAACCTTAGGCTCATGTGCCACTATTGGCACAAAAAGAAGTCATCATTAGCACACTAACAATAAGAACAAGACACATTCATTTTGCAGTTTATTTTATTAGTTATTTTTTTAGTAATGTTGAATTCTGTTTTTGCAGTTATCCTTCCACAAAAATATAAGAAAATTTATTGATTTATTAATATAAGTAAATTTTTTTGTTTTTGTTTTTTGGCGTATATTAATTTAAGAAAATATTTGAGAATTTTTCTTCAATTGTCTATTTATGGTCTTAAATTGTTTTTGGCAAAATATTACCAACCCCCTTCTCTATACCAGACATCTCTACTATCACAAGTTGAAGGGATGTGCTTACTGTATACACGTTATTGCATTTTCACATATAAACAATGCTTTGTGAACTCTTTGAACTCTTTGACTTTGTTTCATTTTAACATGGATTTTTCACTTTCTCGTCAGTGTTTATGCTAATTGAAATATATATGTATATAAGTTTAAGTTTTTTATTTGTATTTAATTTCCGCTTTATTTAAATTGTCATTTTATTACATATATATAATAAAATAAAATGACAAGAGCACAGAACAGAATGACTGAAACTTAAACTTAAATTAAAATATACAAATAAAAACAAATTCAAATATTGACTTCAAACTATAATAATATATAAATAAAACTAAAATAACACTGTTTCTCACTCTCATTTTCTCTGTCCAGGTTGTGAGGAAGATGGCGGAACGCCTCGGACTGCAGGACAGCCGAAACACATTTGCTCTTTTTGAGCAGAATGCATGCTGGGAGAAAGCTATCGGAGGCAGCACCATAATCGCTGATGTCATCACCAGATTTGAAAAGTAACTCAGTCTAAATTTCTTCAACCAATTGTATTATGTGGAATACAACAAATAGCTGAATGTACCACACCTAAAGTACCACATCACTACCAGTTTGTTGGACATATTATGTGACAATTGGACAATACTATGGTGTTTTTTTATGCACTGTGTAAAGACCATGTTACATGAATATGGTAATCATTCAGTACCATAATATACATCAAGGTACCATGATACTACCATCCATGATAGCAGTACAGTACAGTGCAGGTCTGTTTTTTTCTTTATCTTTGATTTATTCACTTTCCCAAAACTTAAGCACACTTTAACCAACCCACCTGATGCACACACACGCACACACACACACACTGTGAGAATGGACAAGTGGCTCTTTATTAGTATTCAGTGGTCCAGCAGGCATCTCAAGGTGAGACTGATGTCATCGCGTTAACTGATGTGGAAGGCAAACTGAAGGAGAGATAAGCCAAGCCAGCCAGAATTCAAGGCATCCGCTTTATTCTGGGAAGTGTGTTTGTGTTTGTGATTGTCTGTGTGTGCTTTTACACGTCTCAGTGCCAACTCTTCCCAGAAATGGGTTCATGGACACACGCCTAGTCTTTCTCTCACACTCATATGCGTGTACACACACACACAAACACAAACCCGCGCATGCAATACTGCACATGCAGTAGAAAAAATTGAGCGAATCAGGGTGAGTCATGTGATTGAGAATGATGACATCGCTCTGTTGGGGTGATTTTAGTCATGTGTTTAGGGAGCGTTGGAGGATTTAATTTGTTATCGCAAGTCCCCTGAGCTACTTAAAGACATGTGGACTTGTGTAAACATAGCTGAAACAGCTTTAGGGTTCTTAAAGGGATAGTTCACCCAAAAATGAAAATTCTATCATTTACAAGTCTCAAGTTGTTCCAAACCTGTATGAATTTCTTTCTTCTGTTGAACACAAAAGAAGATATTTTGAAGAGTATCTATACTGGAAATGACTTCCATAGTACTTTTTTTTTTTTTTTTTTTTTTTTTTTNATACCATAGAAGTCACTGGAAGTCACACAGAATTTTCATTTTTGGGTGAACTGTCCCTTTAAAGACACTTTTTTAATTTTTTTTATTTACATTTATAGATTAAAAAATATTTATGAAATAACTAAATCTAAAGGTTTCATTTTTATTGATGTTATATATTAACATTATAGATATTAATACTTCATTATATTAAATATTTAAGGAATAAATATTAAATACAGTATATATATATATACACTCACATAAAGGATTATTAGGAACACCATACTAATACTGTGTTTGACCCCCTTTCGCCTTCAGAACTGCCTTAATTCTACGTGGCATTGATTCAACAAGGTGCTGAAAGCATTCTTTAGAAATGTTGGCCCATATTGATAGGATAGCATCTTGCAGTTGATGGAGATTTGTGGGATGCACATCCAGGGCACGAAGCTCCCGTTCCACCACATCCCAAAGATGCTCTATTGGGTTGAGATCTGGTGACTGTGGGGGCCATTTTAGTACAGTGAACTCATTGTCATGTTCAAGAAACCAATTTGAAATGATTCAAGCTTTGTGACATGGTGCATCATCCTGCTGGAAGTAGCCATCAGAGGATGGGTACATGGTGGTCATAAAGGGATGGACATGGTCAGAAACAATGCTCAGGTAGGCCGTGGCATTTAAACGATGCCCAATTGGCACTAAAGGGCCTAAAGTGTGCCAAGAAAACATCCCCCACACCATTACACCACCACCAACAGCCTGCAAAGTGGTAACAAGGCATGATGGATCCATGTTCTCATTCTGTTTACGCCAAATTCTGACTCAAATCGAGACTCATCAGACCAGGCGCCATTTTTCCAGTCTTCAACTGTCCAATTTTGGTGAGCTCGTGCAAATTGTAGCCTCTTTTTCCTATTTGAAGTGGAGATGAGTGGTACCCGGTGGGGTCTTCTGTTGTTGTAGCCCATCCGCCTCAAGGTTGTGCGTGTTGTGGCTTCACAAATGCTTTGCTGCATACCTCGGTTGTGACGAGTGGTTATTTCAGTCAAAGTTGCTCTTCTATCAGCTTGAATCAGTCGGCCCATTCTCCTCTGACCTCTAGCATCAACAAGGCATTTTCGCCCACAGGACTGCCGCATACTGGATGTTTTTCCCTTTTCACACCATTCTTTGTAAACCCTAGAAATGGTTGTGCGTGAAAATCCCAGTAACTGAGCAGATTGTGAAATACTCAGACCGGCCCGTCTGGCACCAACAACCATGCCACGCTCAAAATTGCTTAAATCACCTTTCTTTCCCATTCTGACATTCAGTTTGGAGTTCAGGAGATTGTCTTGACCAGGACCACACCCCTAAATGCATTGAAGCAACTGCCATGTGATTGGTTGATTAGATAATTGCATTAATGAGAAATTGAACAGGTGTTCCTAATAATCCTTTAGGTGAGTGTATAAAACACTAATAATACAAATGTTTTTTATTTTTTTATGTATATTAAATACAATATAAAAAATAAGTGTAATAAAAAAGTATATTAAAACTATTTAAATGAATAAACTATTATTTCTATATTCATATAATATAACTGTAATCTAAATTAAAATGCTAAAAGGCCTTCAAATATTGTTTTGGGCAATGGGGGCCATTCAAGTCACTAAGGTTGAGAACCACTATAATATAAATAAAAATATAAATAATCTTCATTCTTTATTTATTAAATCTCAAATCTAAATAAATCTGACAAATTGCAGACAATTCTTGTTAAATTAAGCCACTCTTTTTGATGCACGTTGGACCCCTATAGTGAGGTGTGCATTTTTTGTAGCCTACAAAGTATCTATAGTGCAAAGTGTATTTGCTTGATGCTTCACATGTGAAAGTGAAAGTGAAAGTGAAGTGACATGTGGCCAAGTATGGTGACCCATACTCGGAATTTGTGCTCTGCATTTAACCCATCCAAGTGCACACACACAGCAGTGAACACACACACCGTGAACACACACCCGTAGCAGTGGGCAGCCATTGCTGCGGCGCCTGGGGAGCAGTTGGGGGTACGGTGCCTTGCTCAAGGGTCTCACCTCAGTCGTGGTATTGAGGGTGGGGAGAGCGCTGGACATTCACTCCCCTCACCGACAATCCCTGCCGGACCTGAGACTCGAACCCATGACCTTTGGGTTATAAGTCCGATTCTCTATCCATTAGGCCACGTACAGTGCTCAGCGTAAATGAGTACACCCCCTTTAAAAAGTAACATTTTAAACAATATCTCAATGAACACAAAAACTATTTCCAAAATGTTGACAAGACTAAGTTTAATATAACATCTGTTTAATTTATAACATGAAAGTAAGGTTAATAATACAACTTAGATTACACATTTTTCAGTTTTACTCAAATTAGGGTGATGCAAAAATGAGTACACCCCACAACAAAAACTACTACATCTAGTGCTTTGTATGGCCTCCATGATTTTTAATGACAGCACCAAGACTTCTAGGCATGGAATGAACAAGTTGGTGACATTTTGCAACATCTATCTTTTTCCATTCTTCAAGAATGAACTCTTTTAGAGACTGGATGCTGGATGGAGAGTGATGCTCAACTCGTCTCTTCAGAATTCCCCATAGGTGTTCGATTGGGTTCAGATCAGGAGACATACTTGGCCACTGAATCACTTTCACCCTGTTCTTCTTCAGAAATCCAACAGTGGCCTTGGATGTGTGTTTAGGATCATTGTCATGTTGGAAAAGTGCATGACGACCAAGGGCACGGAGTGATGGTAACATCTTCTCTTCCAGTATAGAGCAGTACATCTGTGAATTCATGATGCCATCAATGAAATGCCGCTCCCCGACACCAGCAGCACTCATGCAGCCCCACATAAGGACACTGCCACCACCATGTTTCACTGTAGGCACCATGCATTTTTCTTTGTATTCCTCACCTTTGGGACGCCATACAGTTTTGAAGCCATCAGTTCCAAAAACATTTATCTTGGTCTCATCACTCCAGAGTATAGAGTTCCAGTAGTCTTCATCTTTGTCAGCATGGGCCCTGGCAAACTCTAGGCAGGCTTTTTTTGTGCCTGGTCTTTAGGAGAGGCTTCTTTCGTGGACGGCACCCATGCATGCCATTCCTCTGCAGTGTACGCCGTATTGTGTCACGGGAAATAGCCACCCCAGTTTGGCTTTCTACTTCTTTAGATAACTGCAGTGAACTTGAATGTTATCTTCTTCAATAAGATTCAATTGATTTTCTTCAACCCTTCTCATCAGAAGACGCTCCTGTCAAGGTGTTAACTTCCATGGACGTCTCTGTGAGATGGTTGCAGTTTCATCCTATTTAAATATTTTTACCACTTTTGCTACAGTATTCTGACTGATAAGTAAAGCTTTGCTGATCTTCTTGTAGCCTTCACCTTTCTAATGTGTAAAGAAATTATTTTCTTTCTCAGGTCTTGTGACATTTCTCTTCCATGTGGTGCCATTGCTGACAGCATGAAATGGGAAGGGGTTTTAACACCCTTTTATAGTCAACTGTCTGCTGGACACCTGTGTAATGAATAATTAGACTCACCTGTGGTTGAGTTCTTGTTAAATTAGACATTTGTAGTCTAACATTTAGCTTTGCTTCAGAGACTTTCAGTGGGGTGTGCTCATTTTTGCATCACACTAATTTGAGTAAAACTGAAAATTTTGTTCTCTAAGTTATATTACTAACCTGACTTTCATGTTATAAGTTAAACATAATATAAGTCTTGTCAACATTTTGGTAATTGTTTTTGTGTTCATTGAGATATTGTTTAAAATGTTACTTTTTTTAAGGGGGTGTACTCATTTACGCTGAGCACTGTATATCTGATCCATATGCATATTCCATTAACAAATCTCTGTTTCTGTCTTCCAGTTTGTCAGCTAAAGATCCAGACTCTGACTGCCAGTGCCGACTCTGCTTCAAACTCTATTGTCTGTTAGACACCGATAACATCAGTACCGACAGCATTGAGTACCTCTTCCTCTATGAGCAGGTAAAACGACACGAGACAGGCAGGGACGAGCAGAAATAAAAGTGGAATGTGGATTATTAAGAAAAATTGCCCTAAAAGAGTCTAACAGAAGCCTAAAAGAGAAATTGCCTTCTGTGGAATGTGTTTTATAAAGGCCTAATAATGGAAGTCTTCCTCAGAACATTTGTATTACAAGCCATTAATTCCTGCTGGATAATAAAAGCAGGGTTAGTGTAACACGACTGCTGCCAACCCAGTTTGGATTTGTCTGCAGACATCTATTTAAGACATTATATATGTGCATGAAAGAAAGAGGGATTTTCCAGTTCTTTCTCTCTGTTTGTGTTTAATGTGGACTAGTTTCACACTTGTGTGAATAGATGTGTGTATATCGTCTTTATCAGTCGAATGAAAAGCAAACATGCAAACCCAACACACTATTGAACTCAGTAAACTTTCCCTTGCTTGACTTCCTTCCTCCCTCCCTCCCTCTCTCTCTCTCTCTCTCTCTCTCTCTCTGTCAGTGTCATGAGATGGTGGTGCGGGGGCAGCTGCCAGCCTGTGAGGATGACCTTCTTTCTCTGGCGGCGCTGAGACTGCAGTGTCTACTGGGAGATTTCAGCGCCCTCTCTCCTTACCCGCCATTGGAGCAGCTCTTTCCGGCTGAAGTGGTGGAGGCCCGGGCCCTGCTGGCCCCCGTCGATCCCCCTGGCTGCCCTTCCTTTCCCGGGGGTCTGTTGGCTGGAACGCTGTGGGGGCACAAGCGGCGTCAGGAACAGGATCAAAGACTGCGGGCCAGGCTGAGGGAGGAGGGAGCCGTGGTGATGTCGACCATTTTAGAGAGTTGGAAAGCCCTTGTGGGATACAGTCGCAGAGACAGCATGGCCGCCTATCTCACCATCGCCCGGCAGTGGTCGGGGTTTGGCTGCACACTCTATGAAGTGGACTTCTACATTGTGAGTGGATGATTGGGCTACTGGTGAAAAGTTTGGAATCATTGAGATGTTTTTGAAATAAGTCTCTTTATGCTCACAAAGGCTGCATTTATTTGATCAAAAATACAGTAAAAACAGCAATATTGTCAATTCCACAAAAATATTTAGCAGCAAATCTGTTTTCAACATTGATAATAATAAGAAGAAATGTTTCTTGAGCACCAAATCAGCATATTAGACTGATTTCTGAAGGATCATGTGACATTTTGACTGGTAGTGTACCACAGGATAGTTTTTCCCGAGAATGACAGCTGTGTCTGTGTCCTTCTGTGTGTCTTGTAGAGCTCGACAGGAAGCTTCTCTCAGAAGTTGTGGCTGGGTGTGGCGGCTTCCTGCGTGTCTCTGTATCGTCAGGGCGAAGCTGAAGCATTGGAGTCTCTACCGATAGGTCAAATCTGTTCCTATGGTGTCTCTGATAGCAACACATTCAGGATCACCGCAGGAGATAGAGACCTGCTCTTTGAGACCACAAAGGTAGGAGAGCTCTGACTGGTATCACAATGTTTGTGCATGTGACATGAAATATTCTTCAAACCATGCAACTTGTTAGAATATATATATATATTTTTTGAAGTGGTTAGTTACAATATCAGTCTGTTAGGTGATTAAAAACACACCAAAACTATGAGCCAAGACTTATGAGCCATACAAGCCAAATCAATAGACCAAAAAGTCTTAGTGAACTGGAGGTGGGCTCTTTTGACTTGGACCAGTAAGCAACCCAAAACAGCCTAGCAACACCATAGAAACCGCTAAGGATGCCCTATACTATAATACTACAGAATATAAATAATACTAAAACACTAACACAGGCAGCCACAAAACCACCCACAATACCTTTGCATTGGAGAAACCACTCAATTTTTTTTTTCAGGAAAATTAAAAATATCTAGTGCTTTAAGGAATAAAACTATTTCTATAGCATTTTATATACACACAGATGCCATAAGTTTACTCTAGCAATAATGGGCAGATGCAATTTGGCCTTTGTGTTAGCATCATGCATTATACTGTTAGGCCAAAATACTCAAGAATCATATACCCCTCGTTAACATGAATCGTGATGCCACAGTTCTAAAATATACTCCCACAATACAGGTCAGACCAGCTGTTACTTTCAGTGTGCACACATGTGGAAACACTGAGACAACCAGTTTATCTTCTCCTGATATTAGCTTCAGGCTCACGCCCATCCTGTGCCTCACTCCTATGCGTTTTACCTCATGAATCTCTTGAGTTTTCATGCCAAAATACATCTACGTGCCTCCTGAGTAAGGCTAGAATTTCTATTGTAGCTTACACATACACTCTTAATGACAGTCATTGCCAGCCATCAACGGTCGCCCAGAGTTGTTCTGAAAAGTCTTATAAAAATGCATATGACAAATTAAAAGTGAGTAGATCTGTCAATTGCTGTTTGATTTCATTTAAATTCATTTATATAGCACTTTCTGCTATATTTACCAAAAAATAGTGCCCCTTATAAAATCTTATATAAATTATACATATATACTTTTGGTAACACTTTACAATAAGGTTCATTTGTTAACATTAGTTAATTTATTAACTAACATGAACTAACCATGAGCATTACATTTGTATTTACTGTTATCTTCGTTAACATTAGTTAATGAAAATACAGTTGTTTATTGTTTGTTCATGTTAGTTCAAAGTGCATTAACTAATGTTAACAAGATTTTAATAATGTATTAGTAAAAGTTGAAATTAACATTAACAAAGATTAATAAATGCTGTAGAAGTGCAGTTCATTCTTAGTTTGTTAACTAAAGTAGTTGACTAATCTTACAAATGAAACCTAATTGTAAAGTGTTACCAAAACATTCTATCACATTGTTTCACACTGCATACAATACAGTTCAAAGGTTGAGAAGAAATTAATGCTTTTATTCAGCAAGGATGCTTTATGGTTTCCACAGAAATGTTTTCAACATTGATGATAAGAAATGTTTCTTGAGCAGCAAATCAGCATATTAGAATGATTTCTGAGGGATCATGTGACACCGAAGACTGGAGTAATGATACAGAAAATTCTGATTTGACTTCACAGGAATAAATTACATTTTAAAATACATTCAAGTAGAAAAGTTATTTTAAAGTGTAATAATATTTGACAATATTACTGTTTTTACTGTGTACAGAGTCATTGTACTAGTGTAAAGTGCAAAGCACTGTAACAAATTTCACAGTGGAAATTTACTAAAGTCATTTCTCTCTCTCTCTCTCTCTCTCTCTCAGCTGACTGAGATCATGCAGCTGATGAATGCTTACTTCAGTGCCACCCGTCGCCAGCTAGGCAAAGATGACTGCATCTCCATAGAAACAAACCCTAAGCTCCACCCCTCCCTACTTGAGCTCCCCTCTCACCCGGTGTGAAGAGAGAACGACTCGCTCGCTTGCACACACGCACACACTGACTCTGACTGATGTACACGTGCATATGCAGTCCTGGCTGATTGCTTCCCTGTGAGAAGCTTTGCAAAGAGGACTAACTCAGATGAGACTGAAAGGAGCAGATGCTGTGGAAATGGAGGAGGAGTGGAAGGTGTCCAGGGAGCCACAAACAGGAGAGCAGGTTCAGGAACTCACTTTGCTACACCGCCAGCCAAATCCAGAAAGGACATGGGGCCCTCGATGGCCCCTGCCACCTGGGAGCCCGCCAAATATCACAGAAAGGAAAATAGCGTGACTTCAGAGATGAACTGTGCAAAAGAATCATTTTCTTAAGGAGTATTTTGGTCTTGCTTTTTAGTATTTAAATCTTGAAACACCCTTAAAACAACATGAATATACTTTTACTTAATTTGAAAAATTAAAATTTCATTTTACTCATTTTTAGACTAACTTTTAAAGGAATTCACCTTGAATTAAGTTCCTTTTCTTATAATCGTGTTATCTTGTTTTAAGGATGTTCATTTATTTTATTTTTTTGGAAAACAAGGCAAAAATACCTTCTTTTTTTTTTTTTGCAGCGATGTCTTTGTATTCCACTACAGGAAGATGACACAAACATGTTGCCACAGCACTCACGCATACACAGTCGCTGCGCTTTAAACACTCCTTTCAAAAATCCGGCCTGGCTCGCTGTTAAACTCATTCATCAAACCTTAAATGAAAGCCGGTGGAAGTCACTTTCACGCCGCCCTTCGGAACTGTCCATTACCGAACCAACAGTGGTGCATGTGTGCGTGAGAGACAGATTTGAATATTTTAAGCTGTAGAAACCAAAGGATCTTTAGCTCGTCTGAATGATGCGAGTGTATTTGTGAAATGCTTTGAGCCTTACCTGGTGCTGCTTGACTGTGCTGTTAGCTTATGGTAACTCTGCACTGTGCGTCCTGTAGCCACAGCAGCCTCAGATCTTTAGATCCGGTTAAAACCAACTAACTTAGACACCCTATTGCAGCCTGGTACCTGTGAAGGTAAATGGCATTTTGACATTTTCAAAAAAATGACAATTTTGGTTCAAACCAAGTTTCCCAGACCTCTCGAACACACTTTGAAACACTGAAGATAGACAAATAATGAACACTATTGATATGCAACATTATCATCCCATATTCTAAAGATATTACATTTCCATTAAAAAGGATAGTTTATCCAAAAATGACAATATTGTCACCATTTACACATGCTCATGTTGTTGTAAACCTGTATGACTTTTTTATCTTGCTGAACACAAAATAAGATATTCAGCTCTTTTGTAATTATTGACTTTCATGAAATGGAAAAATATAATATCTTATATTTCAGGTTTTTTTCCATTTCATGAAAGTCAATGGGGTCTAAACAATGTAATTACATTGTTTGGACTCCATTGACCTTCATTGTATGGACAAAAAAACATTTTCCAGAATAACTTCATTTGTGTTCCACAGAAGAAAGAAAGTCATACATGTTTGGAACGGCATAAAGGTAAGTAAATGATGACAGAATTGCTATTTTTGGGTGAACTATCAATTTAAGCCTAACCTGTAGCCTCTGTCTGTTGTGCTTTGTTATGAAGCCTTATGCCGGTTTTATGACGGCTAATTGTCTCCTTTAATGTGTGTTAGTTTCTACTAGTTTTATTTATGGCTGTCTGTTGTATACATTGTGTGAAAGTGAGTTTTTAATTGTCCTTTTTACTTTTGTTTTATATATCTTTCATAAAGACCTGTATTTGTATTTTAGTGCTTGCATTGAAATAATTACAAAAGAGCTGATGACGTCATAGTTAAATTATGATGTCATAATCTTTATTTACGTTTTTGGTTATTTGTTGTTCATTTTCCCCCTGTCACGTGAGGTCTACAAATAACTTGTTAATAATCAGTTTATTTTATAGATCTAATAGGATTTTTGAGATTTTGTCATAACCAAAAAATGAAGTCATTCGCCCCTTTTAAAATGGACCAAATTTCTAGGGGTCTTTTTTTCCCTTCGAATGACTGCCAAACTATTACTGAAGCAATAAAACCCGCCTAGCCGTCCTGAGCAAGAGCCCATTTTCAGTATGAGGCTTCAGGTTGCCTTCGGAGGAGCCACTAGTGCCTGTCAAACAGTCTGTACAATCTTTAATTCACTCATACTCCATAATCAGGTTCATTTTTTTTCTGTATTGAGTATTTTGGTTCTGAACTATCTTTGCTCTACAGCAGTTCGTCTGCCTGAATACAAACACAAAAAAAAAAAGTTACCAGCTACTTGAAATTCAAAGGTGGAGGGCAATCATGTCTTCAATGTTGTTTATTTTGTTTTAAGAAGTGTCTTTTGCCCAAACCGTGTTCCTCTTACAGCCCCTGTGACGGCAGTAGTGGTTGTCACATACTCTTGTCTTCTTTTCATGTCACTCTTTAGCTGCAGGCAGCTCCAACCCACTGTCATTCATGTAACACAACTCGAACGACAAACTGCTTTAGATGGTTTGTATGCTGCATGGTACCTTTATTATGTTACACATGTAATAGTCAATTGCACTATTGTTTGTACAGCTAACTTAAATGTGCAATAATGCAAAATGATGAATACTGTATGTAATAAAAAGCAGCACCATTACAACATCTCTTTTGTGTCCATTAAATTACTTTTTTCCACCACATCAATCTACACTCCATACACCATAATGAAATAAGTACATTGCATAAGTATTCAAAGTACTTCGTTAAAGCACCTTTATAGCTTCAAGTCTTTTTGTGTATGATGTGACAAGCTTTGCACATCTGCATTTGGGCAATATTCCTTCTACTCTTGACGAGTCGCCCAGTCCCTGCTGCTGAAAAACACCCCCACAGCATGATGCTGCTGCCACCACACTTTACTGTTGGGATGGTATTGTGCAGGTGATGAGCAGTGCCTGGTTTCCTCCAGACAAGATGATTGGAACTGCGGTTCATCAGACCAGAGAATCTTGTTTCTCACAGTCTCAGAGGGTCCTTTAGGTGCTTTTTGGGGGAATTCCAAGTGGGTATTTATGTGTCTTCACTGAGGAGAGGCTTGAGTCTAGCCATTCTGCCATAAAGCCCAGATCAGTGGCGTGTTGCAGTGATGTTTGTCCATCTGTAAATTTCTCCCATCTCCATATATGATCATGGAGCTCAACCAGAGTGACCATCAGCTTCTTGGTCATCACTCTAACCAAGGTACTTCTCCATTAATTGCTCAGTTTGACCAGGAGGCCAGCTCAAGGAAGAGTCCTAGTTGGAGTCCAAACTTCTTCCATTAAGGATTATGGAGGCAACATGCTTCTGTGAATCTTCAGTACAGCAGAATTTATTTTGTAGTCTTCTCCAGATCTGTCTTCATACACTGCCTCTGAGCGCTACAGGCAGTTCCTTTGACCTCAAAACTTGGTTTTTGTTCTTATATGCATTTTTAGCTGTTATACCTTTTATTGCGCTGTGTGTAACTTTCCAAATCAGCCACAGATTAACTCCACTC
Source organism: Anabarilius grahami (assembly GCA_003731715.1). Taxonomy (NCBI): domain Eukaryota; kingdom Metazoa; phylum Chordata; class Actinopteri; order Cypriniformes; family Xenocyprididae; genus Anabarilius; species Anabarilius grahami. The sequence goes on from RJVU01026577.1 coordinate 2,319,531, forward strand.
AAAGTGTATTTCATCTACAAATGAAATGTGAATGCTCCTGAGCTAAATTTCATGTGTCCCAGAAAAGGGTATGAAAATGTATGTATTGTATGTTGTAATGTTTTTTATTTTTAATACATTTGCAAAGTTATAACAAATCTGTTTTGCTTTGTTATTATGGTGTATGGAGTGTCGATTAATGTGAAAAAAGTCATTTAAAGTAGTATAGTTTAACATAAGGCAGCAACATAATGTGAAAAAATTAAGGGGTTTGAAGACTGTATAAAATGTTAATAATACAATAATAACAACAACTGTATTCATTTCATCTCTCTCCAATGCAATTTTTTATTAGGGGAACACTTTGTTCCTAATAAAAAAAATAAATAAAATAAAAATGCATTGGAAAGACATGAAATGAATACAGCAACCACTGAAAGAAATAAAGTGCAACTGCTATGTCAGGGGTGTCCTATCCTGCAGCGTTTAACACTAGTCCTAATTAAAACACCCGAACAAGCTAATCAAGTTCTTCAGGATTACTAGCAACTTCTACACAAGTGTGTTAGGTCAGGTTGCAGCCAAACTTAAAGGGATAGTTGATTTTTTTTCCTTCTTCTGAACACAAAAGTAGATACTTTGCAAGTTAATGGGGCCCATCAACTGTTTGGTTACAGACATTCTTCAGAGTATGGAAAAAAAATATATATACTATGGAAGTCAAAGGGGCCATCAACTAAGCAGGATTGGATTCAGTATGTCCTTGATTCATTTTATCAGTATCCAGCAGTATTGGAATATGGTAAAGAGATGAAAACCAGAGGTTATCAGAGGTAATAGCTTCCATTTCTGAGCTATTTCATGTGTTTTAAGGCCAAATGACACATGCCATCTGCTGCGAGGGATTCTGACCTGATTGCAGATGGTTTGTGAGGGTAATCAATACACTAATGAACAACAATCATGGAAAGTTCTTGTAGAAAAACATTTATTCAATCTCATGAACTTCAAATAAATGCATCAAGTCTGACAGCAAACTATATACATAGAATAACATTAATAATAAGAACATGTGGTAACCGAGGAAAAGAAAGCATTTGAGAAATAAATCTGGCATGAGAGTTCCATGTGAAAGTTCTACCACTCCCAATACAAAAAAGAAAGAAAGGCAGGAGCAGAAGATTAAATTATTCAAATGAGGAAATGTTATACGTCTGGATTTTGGCGTTTTGTGATCGAGTCTGCCAGACTTTGAGGTAACATCACTGATTGAATTGACTAGAAAAAGAACCTGATGAGGGTTCACTGATTGGATAGGACTGAGATACAGCATAACACTTGACTTACTGATTATCTCTCAAAACTTTGAGATAATCATCTAGAATAATCCATGACAATGAGACAGAGGACAAAAACAAAATGATTCAATCACACAATCATAGTCTATCCCCTGAAAGCAAGCGCCTTTTGTCTAAAAGCATGCATGCGTGAACGTGAGGGAGTAAGATGGTGTATTCATAAGCTGCTTCGAGTCTGATCTTTTCTAAGAGGCTTAATCTTTCACACTCCCTCCTACGGTTACATTCATCTGAGACCACCCAGTCTTATCGGTGTAGACGTCCAAAATGTGTGTGGTCAGGGAAGTTTGTGTGCAGGCCACCTTGACGTAGATTGATGTAGATTGTGTGCAGAAGAGTGCAGAGTGCAGTACAAAAATAGATTAAGACAGAGCCATAAATTCTCTGATCAAAGAAAGGAAATCAGGGAGAAAGAGAAAAGTTACAGCTCAGGATAGAGGCACAAAATTATGAAGAACGTCTGATAGGCCTGTAAACATGAGAAATCACATGTATATACATAAACGAGTGGCTCTTGCCACAGCAGTAATGCAGAAATAAGCTCTGGAGGAACAGTATGACGAGCCATGAAAGATTTATGGACATGAGTCTTAAGAAGTGCATTCACTACTGAAATTCTGTTATTCGCTACTGGAGTCACTGCGCATTTTATAGGATGAGTTTAGAGGCTTTCTTTCCTGGCTCTTTAGGGAGTAGGCGGAGGGGTTTTCACTGCTCTTGTGTGCCCCAGGAGATGTAGTCAGGACGCGTGGCGGCGCTGTACTCATCCACAAGCTGCTGAACCACCTCGCGAGAGTTATCTAGCTCGTCAAAGTTGTCCTTGAATATGTCCTCCTTCCTGAACTGCTCAAGGAAGGCCTCCCTCTTCCTCAGCTTATCATACTGACGACAGGTTCGCTCAAACAACTAGGAGTGAGGGAGAGGAGAACAGAGATTAGAAAAGTCTGCTCAAAAGTTTTTCCCAACATTTAGACCAATACATTTCCATGAGTTTTCGAGTTTTTTGTGATTATGGTATATCAGGGCCGGCGCCACTTGCGAACACTCTTTGTGACACACTGATCTACGAACTTCCCGCGTCACAAAGAATACAGCTCTACGGGGTAGGCTAAAGGTATGATTAATAGGGTTAGGGTTAGTTATTTATTTGTAATTATGCATAATTTACTGTTATTACTATAGTAAGTACATGAAGTAACATTTGTGATCATGCGACGAACAACCGTATAAGTCCAAAAAAACAAAAATTGAGATAACCATGTGACTTCAATGTATGTGTGCCACTTTGTATACAGAATCACTTTGGGGGGTGTTCGCGCGACCAAAACTCTGAATTTAAAATTTTTAAATAGTCTCACGCGGAAAAAACGTTTATGTCCACTAACGAAAAATGGAGACGCCGGTTGCTTTCATGTCCGTTGCGGACATTAATAGACAAAACGTCGGCAAAAAAAGGAGAGCGAACATGAATGAATGGAAGGACAGAGCAAGGAAGTCTTTGAGGGATGCTGGGAAACCATATGTGAACCGGAGAGGAGAGCATAAACGAGGAAAAAGTCCACCAAAAGAGGTGAGTGAAAAACCGTATACAAAGTATCTACATAAAGTTAGCGGTTACAGTCAGAGGGGCGTGTAGGCTACTGGGCGTCGTCTACTACAGTTCATTCATATAGCTCACTCTGTTTAAAGGTTCAAGTCGTGAATGGGTCGATATGAAAGCTGAGAAAATTAGGATTCAGGGGACGTTTTAAACATGTCTCTACTCCTTATAACCACGGAGAAATGAATTGAAACGCTTTAGGTGCGCCTCTAACACCAGCCCAGCTGCGTCTAATGTTAGGCTTGAATGTTTTTTTTTTTTTACCATTCATTGATTGTGTTATAAGCACTGCTGGCAGAATTTTATATACATAAACAAACATATGTAAATTCATCCCCAATCTTTAAGATGTTTAGAGTAGAATTTGATTGCTTTATGTCTTCACTGAAATTGGAAAGAAAAAAAAAGTCATTGACGTGTTTAAAATATTTTGATATAATTTTTGGATCCCTGTTACCATTTAATGCAACACTTTGTTTTTGTAATATTGTAATATTGTATGCTATGCTATGTTTGTTACTTGTTATTTAATAAATAATAAAAATAAATTAAAAAAGGTAATAATAAAAAAAAATGCAATGATTGTGTAAGCTGTTATATATTCTAGCTAGTAACCTTAATAGCTGCTAATAGCTCTAGTGTTTTATAGCTCAAAAAAACAAAAACGCTAATGTGACTTTGTTTCTGTTAAGGGAAAGGCATGCAAGGAGACATGTCCCAGGCAGTGTTCAAGCCTAACAGACCAAAGAAAACTCCAGCTCTTCACAGAGTTTTATGCTGTCTCTTATGAGAGGCAGCAGGCTATCATTCTCTCTGGTTTGGAGCAGGTATGCTAACTTAAGCAATTCATGACCATATCATGTCAACAGTATGCAATGCATTACAATGTAGGCCCATGAAATAACCAGTGAATTGAATACTACTGTATACCTTCAATTCACTAAGACTGCACATGTGCCTGATCACTGATCATCCCAATATGTCTTTTTACTTCTAGCACAAGGTGAGTCGCAGACGACCACGTGGGCCCGACACTGAGAATACTAAGAGGAAGTACACCTTCAAGTACCATGTGCAACAAGGAGGCCAAAGACTTGCTGTTTGTAAGCTCACATTTATGTCAGTCTTTCAACTGACCAACAGTCGCCTACAGGCAAGTTTTATACATCCTAGCTTTTTCCGTTTGTTAACTTTTTATTACATGCATGATTTTAATTAGATACATTGTCCATAACATATTTATTTAAAGTTACTTATCTTTGAAAAGGTTATTCAAGAAAAGTTAGGCAGTCAGTCTGAGGGAACAGAGCAGGTAGGCAGGTCTCCATTAGAGGACTTCAGAGGAAAACATAAGAACAGGTAAAAAAAAAAAATCTTGAAGGACCTCATGCTCTCGTCCTGTTAGTTTTTAAAGCTGCACCAATGTCAGCATCAGTTGCCCTACAACATTCCCTGATCTAATGGTGCACTGGACGCTGGCATTACAGGGCGTCGGGTGCCTTGCCACCCTATAACGCCAGCATGCACAAACTGTAATGGTTAGGATTCAGCTCACTGTTGTTGCCCAGTCAGGAAACATATTTTTGCACTTTGAGATCGATATCAGAGGTAAAGTGCTATGCAAATGTAATGTATGATCCCGGGATTTCGAGATCGGCCAAAATGTCCAGGATTCGGCTTTTGCGTTCTACAGTTGCCATTCATTGTGTTTACTGTGGCGAGCAGGACAAGACTGAGGGCCGCTGGAGAACGCCGCGAGGCCGGTGGTGTGATTACTGATGAGCGACACCTGTGAGACGCACCGGTCTCGTATCTCTCACGGAGGAGCGGGAATTTTCTTAGCAATGCTAAAACGCACACATCAATCGATCACATGTTTAGAGTTCATGTAAACACTACATTCAGATTCACCAATCAGAATGAATTCACTTAGATTGAAACAAAAGGTGTGCATGTAAACAATGACGATTTTTGCGTCATCGGAGGATTTTTTCCAGACAAAAAATACATAAATCTCTCATCTCAGGGGGATATGAGGGAGGAAAGCATGGTAATTCGAAAATACTACTGGTTTTCTACTAATACAAAGCTTAATGCTAAATCCTGAAGTATCCCTTTAATGATTGTGAAAAACAAAATCCTATAGTTTAGAGAAAAGTTTACAATTATATTCAATTTTATTGTCACAGAAACAATGCAATTGTGCAAAACAGACCAGCATAGTTTATTATATTTCCCTTGTTCATGAGTTGTGTTGTTTATTTTTTAGGCCTCATAGCATTCATCCTGCAGTGAGAGAGGGGATAAGAGAGCACATCCTGAGCTTCCCACGCCAACCGAACCACTACTCACGGATGAAGGGAGATGTGGAGAGGGAGTACCTGAGCCCTGATTTAAACCTGCTCCGCATGTTCCGCCTGTACAAGGAAAACAATCCAGCATCCACTGCAAAGTTCTGGCTCTATAGGGACATCTTCAAGCAGCAAAACCTCAGTTTTGGGCAGCCAAGAAGTGATACTTGTGCAAAATGTGACGCCCTGTTCTCAAAATTAGTAGCTGCTACAACAGATGGAGAAAAGTTGAAGATCACAGCCGAGAGTGAGCTTCACCACCGGAAAGCCGAAAAAGCGTACACCCAGTTGCAGGCTGACACAGAGTGGGCCAAAGCCAATGATGACTGCCATGTAATTTGTATCGACATGCAGGGGGTAGTGTTCACGCCAAACCTGACACACTCCAACGTGTACTATCAACGGCAGCTGGCCAACTACAACCTCTGTATCCAGGAGATGGGCACTGACAAACCTCCTACAATGTGCCTCTGGCATGAGGGCATCGCTCACAGAGGTTCCATCGAGGTGGCAAGCTGTCTTTTGAAGTGGGCAGAAACATCTTTCGCTCCCCTAGTCCAGGCAAAGGAACGGAAGCTCATCATCTATAGTGACCGATGCTGTGGGCAGAACAACAACTGGCGAGTCCTAAACCTCATGGCCCTACTCGTATCTAGAGGGTACTTCAGTCAGATAGAGCAGAAGTTCATGGTGTCTGGTCACTCCTTCCTTCCCTGTGATCGTTCATTTGCCACGCTGGACAAGAGGCGTAAGGTGTCCACACTCCACACCCCCAGCGATGTCGCCGAGATGATCCGTGGAGCCAGGCAGCTGCATCCATTTAAAGTAATTGAGATGAAATGTGCGGACTTCAGGCAGCTCCCTGATGCAACATTAAAGCATCCACCTGGCTTCCTAATCACATCCATGATGTGGTTGAAAGTGACAGGTAAAAAACTAAAGAACTAAAGAACTAGACTAAAACTAAACTGGTTTTCTGAGATCAACAGTGTTGGGGATATGTGCATGAAGGAAGAATCTTTATTGAATTTCTTGTTGAATCATGATTTCAGCTACTGATCCATGGTGTGTCCACACAAAAGGGAGCCACAGCCTCTACGAGGGATGGAAGCATTGGCTGATCACCAAACAGAGGAAGAATCAACCACCTCCAGCTCCCTTGTTCTCCACCACGTATGCTCGTGCTTACGAGGACCCTCTGCCCATCAAGAAGGAGAAGCACCGTGACCTTATGAAAATGCTAGCCTACATGCCAGCGGAGGCCCAAGCATTTTATGGGACATTAGAATGTGAAGAGTAGCCTGGTATGTGTAGGTCATGTGCAGGGTAAGGTGGGATATATTGTGTATATTGTGTGAAATTAATCATAAAAGTAGTTGTATCTTATCTTGTATGCCTTATCTTATGTTGTATAATAGGAACATATAGGTATTTATTTAATTTTATTTAGAACCAAAAAAAGGAAGACGTATATGGTAAACTTGCATATGGAACCAGCATGGAATGAAGATGATGTATGTCTGTATTGTAAATATGTATTGTTTACCGTTATTACTGTTTATTGTTTGTATGTATTGTTTATTGTAAGTATGTTCGGTTTGTTTGTACTGACGTTTATTTTCTGTACTATAAGTAGGCCTATGTATTGTTCATTGTTCGTACCGTATTGTCCGCGTTTTTGTTCTGTGATTTACGTTGGCAAAAAATAAAAGAAATTGAAAGAAAGAAATGCTTAATATTTTCTTTAAGGTTCTGTTACTGTATTAAAACTAAGATAAAGGAATCAAATCTCCAGTGGTTTAAATTGATATGATTAATTGGACTTATACTGTTATTCCACATTAACTGGACATATACTGTTCTTCCACATTCCAGAAATGTAAAAACTTTTTATTTTTAAGATTGATACTAAAAAATCCTATCTCATTAGAATTGGGAAGCTTTTGTTGTCTATCTTCAAGTAAAAAAAAAAAAAGTAATATAATATTCAGAGTCCAAATTAAAAAAAACGTATTATTCAAAAATTGAAAATATGGACTTATATGGTTCTTCGTCTCAAGCCCACATTTAACTACGGCACTGTAAAATAAAGTGTTACATTTTTTATTATGTTGGCCTAGGCAATTTTCCTTTTTGTTTTAGGTAGTAATATTATTCAGTGTACTGTCATCTGTATTTGCTCAGTAGCTTTTAGTTTCTTAGGGGGTCACTGAAGAGATGCTGCTTTGACAGGTTTGTTTACGCAAGAGTTTACTTTCAACAACATTGAAAAATCTTACTGACCCCAAACTTGTAAACGGTAGTGTACATCCAATACAGATTTATACTAATAAACCATGTTTTGAGCAATACATAAATGAAGCTCAGGGCTTACTGAAGAGATGCTGGTGTGATTAGCCATCATAAGCCCACTGACACGGTGAGCTGAGGGCAGGTAGGGAGATCTGCGGGACAGTGCCACCTGGATACTAGCTGGACCCCATGGGATGAAATTAGCTAACTTCCTCTCCCTGATTCTCTGCAGACTCTTGTGAACCTGTAAGGACACATAAACATGAGGGAATGCACATATTTCTCAGGATGTGCTGTGTTTATCTAACAAGCTCACACCTGTGTGGGGTCCACCTCTCCCTGGATGATGTTGAGAATGGCGATGTAGCAATGATTGGTCTGCCGATCTCTGCCTGTGGACACCATGACGTTCTTAGGCTGCAGGAGTCTCCTCATCACATCAAGAACTGTAGTCTTCCTTACACTTGCCACCTGAAAAGAAAAAAAATCATAGTATGATTAAAAGAGCACTAATTTTTAAGAAAAGTATTAAAACCAAGATAGTGGACACAAAGGAAAGAAATTAAATTAGATATTAGTCTTAACATACGGACTGATCGGTGGTCAGTGGTGTGTATCCAGTCATGAGGAAGTGGAGGCGGGGAGTGGGGATGAGTGACGCAATGAGACCAATCAGATCATTGTTCATATATCCAGGGTAACGGAGGGTTGTTGTGCTTGCTGACATTATGGTGGACACCTGTTAGAGAAGAGGAACACTTGTCTTTGGACAGTCCGTGGATGGGTGACACAAAGAATGTGAAAAAAAAAAAAAAAAAAGTCACGTTTTTATTTTATACTGTGTCGTCTTAATTATTTGGGTGTGCTAATGGTACACTTGAAACCTGTTGTGTATGTAAACGCAGCTGGTGTTTAAGAACACAACAGCCTGGACTGGTGAAACAGGTTTTCTATTAACACTCTGGTCACCCTTTATTGAAATCTATGCACTGTACTGTGAAAGTTGAGGTTCACCATATGACCCATTTCTATTAGAGGCGATGAAGACAGTGATGGATGAGTCAACAAAGTGAGCTATTCACCTTGGAGCAGGGTGCTGTAAGAATGGGCGTATAAGAGGAAAGCATAGATGAGGTCTGAACGGAATGTCATGTTATTGTTTACCTCCTCATTAGAATGTGACACGACAGCATGTCAGGCTGCCGATGACAACTTTCAGAACAGACAACTCCCCATGTTGCATCCTCCTGAAACTGACATTCTGTGTTGTTTCAAATTTTAACATTTTATGGTTTAGCTTATTCACTCACAGCTGCATTTATATACACTCCAAAATCATGCTTTCATTTGTCTCTTTACCTAATAAACCCTTGGTGGCTTTATAGTTAGGTTGGTTTTCTGATTGTCTGATGTAAGAAAATGCACATCTTGTCACAGGAGAGCTGCCAGCGCCCAACTGTGATTAATATATGAGTGACTCTACTGTCCCAACTTGAACCACACCAGGCCAGTCCCTCTCTGCTGCAGGGAAGGGCTTTAAAATGAAAAGGACACACTTTGTGTTGGAAGCCTCAGGACAGATGAATAGGTCCCTGTATTTTCAACATTAAGATTTAATACAGAATGGCGCCATGTTGGGGACAGTTTAAAAATGTTTAGGATCAATGTCAGTAAGTGTGTTCATCAATTATCCTTAAAAGGTGTCATATGATGCTTTTTAATGTTTTCCTTTTCCCTTAGTATGTAATGTATCTGTTTGTGCATGTATCTGCAAAGTTACAAAGCTCATAGTTTCCCATAAAGGGAATTATTCTATCTAGCAGAGAACACGGTACCAGACCTGCTTAAAACGCTTTGATAGAAGTCCAGATATTACTTCCTTAAAAGTCTATGTCACAATGTGAAGTATGAGCATAATGCCCACCAAAGGCATATGCAAAGAAAAAAGACGAGGATTCATTCAATTGTAGTGTTGTCATCATGTCGCAAAGACGCTGTGTGTTTGGATGTGAAAGCAAATCTGTTCGCAAAAGTCTGCAGTAATGTAAACTATGTGGAAATGTGTTTTTTGAACATTAAAGCATGTTAACCTATTATATTAAACCAATAAACAAAATAAATGAACTTTTAAAATAGCATCATATGATCGCTTTATTACAGCATGTAAAACACCTTAAACACAAGGCTGCACAATCATATTTTAGATACGACAGGCCTCTGTATCTTATCTTAAAGACACCAAGCAGGTTTGAGTTTAGAATGAATCCTCAGACATGATTTCAGAAGATACTGATATCAAACTTGTTTCACTTTTCTAAAATTCTAAAAGCATTTTAGTAGTTTTGCAGCCCCTAGAAATGTAACAAAATCTTTTTAATAAACCGCTCATAAGCTTTATGTTGCACATCAAATGAGAGCGCCGTACACCACTGCTGCACGCACAAGTATCCACAAAGGATGGACAGAGAACAAAGGACGAGAAGGATAATGGCATTGTTAAGAAATTATTTACAGGGGACATATCATGAAAATCTGACTTTTTCCGTGTTTAAGTGCTATAATCGGGTCCCCAGTGCATCTACCAACACAGAAAATGTGAAAACAAGCCAGTGTGAAAAAACGAGCTGCTCAGATTTCACTCCCTTTGTGACGTAGGAAGGGGATCTTATTATAATATTTCCACCCCTTTATCTGTATGTTCCATTTTGTTTTCGCAAGCGACAAACGGTGTACCAGTAGCACTGGTCCTGGATTGCAGCTGTCCTGCACAGTTTAGCTACAAACCTGATCAAACAAACTTGAATGTCTTCAGGATTAATAAAGCTACGCGAAGGAAGGTGAGTTGAGTCGGAGCAAAACTCTCTAGGACAGCAGCACTAAAGAACTGTCCCTGAGCTTGTGATATGTCTCAGCTATGTAAACATTATCACTGATCTGTTAACGGCTATAATAGTAAACATATAGTCTCCATAAACTCCTGGCACCTGAGCCACTAAGGACACAGTGGTGTAAAATTAAAGATAAATTCATATATCAGTATGTGCACATAAGTTGATTCTCAAAGATGGATCGATACCAACTGTTCATGATCCAATTTCATATATAATTCGTGATGTTTGCAAATTGTCTTTCTGTATGTGTTTTCGTTAGCACGTTGCTGATGTACTGTTAAATGTGGCTAAAGTTAGCCCTGGCGCTATTTTCATTCAATATTTTCACATGAGCTCATTTGCATTTAAAGGGTCATGAAACCCCAGAACACATTTTTTGAGCTGTGAACAGATATGTATAGGCTGCACATCATTGAAAACACTAAAGGTACTCATTAATTTTATTTGTAAGTCGGAGCAACGTTACAAAATCTGACGTCATCGTGTACTACCGGCAAGATCAGGAGTGCTGGCTGGCTCCAAGTATGGGCTGGTCGAACATGATGACGTCAACAGTTTCTGCATTTATTCATGAGAAAAAGAACATTCAATCCAATCACTGCGCTGTAGTATGCATAAGATTATAATTGCGGTATTATGCATGAGGAAGTATCACTTCTCTCGCCTCGGTCTCTTGTCATTCAGAGACATGGGTCGTATAGTTGTGTTTGTTTCCTCAGTGCTACAACAAAAATGCTTTTCCCTATGACGCGACAAGAGCAGAAGTTTGGGTGCATGTGGATTCTTTTGCTGTAATCTACCAGCAGAAACAGAAAATATGTTCGTATAAGATCGCATTATAATAATTCAAATGTCACAAAAGTGCTGTTCATTCACCTCTGCGTTCGGACACGCGAGCCGTATGTAGGCCTATGTTTCCCCCAGCAAAGCAAGCACATAAGTGTTGTTTGTATTTTGCCCGCGTTGCGGTCAGAACTGAAGTTTGAATACGAACACATGAAAAATACGATTGTTATGATATGCATGCATGTGGAGCGGGCATATGATTGGTTTCAGCACAGAGCTCCGCAATGAGTTTAACAACACTAGCCACGTGGATTATAGAGCATAAAGTATCCGTGTTTATAGTTTTTATAGACGTATTTCACACATTATCCTGCACCAAACATAAACCAGCACGGTGTATGCACACATATTTCATCAAGTCTTCTTCAAATGAAATATATGTGCAAACTGGACACTGATACGTGTATCTGAAGGCGATGACACGATTATTCTGATGAACAAAAGACTTAGAGAATGGACAAAATTAAACTGTCTTTATTCTTTCTCTGTTAAACTATGTGTCGTTTATCATGAGACTGTAGTGCTCGTAAACGTAATGAAAGTATTATTAGCCCTTTTAAATATTCTTTCGCATTTGTGTGTCAACATCCATAATCACCTACTTCAGAAGGCAAAACTGTTCAGAGATTTACTGTACAAGTTTATCAGTTGTTGTGTCGTCCAAAAAGAGAGATCAGATACAGGATGTCTTAAAACTCACCAGTTGGTTGATCTGAGAAAACGAGGGGTTCTGAATGTGCAGCCGGTCTGTGGCGATTCTGTTCAAAGCGGTGTTGTCCAGCACCACCTGAAAGAGACATGGAGAGAGAATGAAAAGGAAAGAGATTTTTAACCATATCAGGACTGTCTTAGAGGTCTTCTCAGTCCATAACATTGTTATGCAATTATTTACTATGTATTCATTTCAAAAAATAGAATATTGTTAAATGCTCAAAACAAAAAATGAAAAGCTGGCATTTGTTTAAAAAAAATCCAGGTCTTCTTGGGGAAAAACGCATTTATTTTAAATTCCCCGAGACCCAAGCCGTGAGGACCTACTGTGTGTTGCTTTTGTGCTATTTGAATTCAAATTCAATTACTGGATTTGAATCGAGGTATCAAATAGGATGCAGAATTGTAATTCAAAATAGAAATTAGAGAATCTTGCAGAAAAACACCACACTCAACTGGAAGACTATGACACTAACGGTTTATTGCCAGAAAACACACAAACAAACATAAAGTATACCTTAAAGTCTTTTTTAATTAAGGAAGTGGAATCAAAATGAAATAAATTCATATAACTGCTGTAAGAGTTTAATCTAGAATTGATATCTCACAGTCAGTGTAGAATAATGTCAATATTATTTTTTACCATAGTATTTAATATCAATATTATTTATTTTTATAAAAAAATTAAACAATGTGGTGAATATTTTGTAGTGCTGTATGGAAAAAATGACACTTTTTTTTTGACAGTACTGCTTTAATTATTAATTATTTAATTATTATTAATTAATGATTATTTAAGGATTTTTTTCTGCAAAGCTCGAGTGCTACTGTACTTAATTCAAATTCCAGCTAATGAACTAAGAGCAAATCTGTTCTTGAAATAAACCTCGTCCCTAGTTTGAATTACATTTACACAATATTTATACAATATGTTCTGTATAGAAAGAGTCCATTTATATATGACTAGAGAATGTTTTCCTCTTAAGAGTAAAAGAGATAGTTCCCTTTGACCTTCACAAACTTTTTGAGGCCTGAGTTTTAGTGAAATGGACTTTCAAAGAAGGGACAGAAATCTCACCAGGTTTCATTAGAAAAATCTCTTAATTTGCATTTTAAAGAAGACCAAAAGTCTTATGGGTTTGAGGGTGAATAAATTACATTTTTGTCATCAAAATGATTTCATTTTGGGGTGAACTATCCTTTTAAATAAAAGTTAGGTTTACATTAATAACACCTCATACAGGAGTTAAGTCTAGATCTGTATTCTCATTAAAGAAAGACAGAAACTCATCTACCCCCATTAACCTCCTTAACTTTTCTGCTGACTCTTTGATTTGACATTATTATATAAGCCAGAGAGGAGCATGAAGATAACAGGCAGCTGCAAGAAACACAATATGCATAAAACAGATCTTACCCTTTACTAATGACATTTGCTCCACTAAAGCTCAATCTATTCTGAACTGCAGCCCTCACAACATAAAGAGATTTGCTGGATATATGAATAATGTCTTTTGCTGGGATGATCAAACCAATAAACCCCAATAAACCTCAAATAAGGATATACATATTTACTGACTCCTCAGAGAGTCAACAAGACAGAGGAAATGGAAAGAGAGATGTGGATAATCATGTATGACTATCTTGCTTTTCTCCATCTGCTGGTGTTTGAGGAATGAAAGCAGGGGAGAAAAAAAAGAAGGAGGTGGATTGTGTAACTGTGAGGAAATGTGCAGTTAGAGTAGCAGGCTATATATGAGAAGGGCTCTGTTTCAAATAGAAACACATTCATTTAAGATCTACAACCTAGAAGTGTGTGTGTGTGTGTGTGTGTGTGTGTGTGTGTGTGTGTGTGTGTGTGTNGTGTTTTTAACACCTCCTCCCAAATTCTAGGCCAGCTGAAAAGGTTAGCAGACAGTGTGTGTGTCTGTGTTTGCATGTGTTCATTCACTCACCACACAATCTGCATTCTGGGTCAGTCTCTTTAGAGTCAGAAGAGAATTATATGGCTGTACGACAACATCACTCATCTCATCCTGGTTAGGAAAGACCGAGTAGGTCTGAACTAGTTTTTTAGGATACCTAAAAAAACAGAAGAACAGCTGAATGTTTAAGGCACAAGAACACGCGCCCAGCTGAACTCCGCTGGTGCCCTTGAGGTTGCACACGCAATGGTATTAAACACACCCCTAAAGAGAGGTAATTACACCCGGTGATGGCTGCTGCCTGCATCTCCCTCTAATTACACTGACTGCCACCCAAACGCTTCATGACTGCAAGTCTAGACGAACAATGCGGAGGGTGTGGATCTACACTTCAGGAGAGGGAGTGTGGACTGCAAAAATCAGTCAGAGCAGGGGGATACAAAGTCCTATTGAGTCCTATATCAGTGAGTTGTGTTTTCGCACCTGTCGTTCAGTCGTTCCAGTAGGTAAGACCCCAGACCAGATCCTGTTCCCCCAGCAATAGAGTGGCAAAGCACAAACCCCTTAAAAAAAAAAAAAGAATATTAAAAACAAAGACAAAAACAGAATATTAAAAATACACACAAATAACATGTATATGATTAAGTTGCTTTAGGTGCTAACTAAAACCAGAAAGAATAGTTAAAGTTGTGCTGCCCACTATCTAGTGCCAGTTTATCAAGTGGGAATATTTACCATACTAGAACTGATTAACAGGGGCATTTAAGTCTTTATGAGGGCATATTCTTTTAAACCATATAAAAACACAAAGCATTTACAGTACTGTTCAAAAGTTTGGGTCACTATTTATTTTTTTTCAAAAGAAGGTAATACTTTTATTTTGCAAAAAAGGCATTAAATTGATCAATAGTGAAAGTAAAGACATTAATGTTACAAAAGATTTCAATAAATGCTGTTATTTTGACCTTTCTATTCATCAATAATCCTCAATAAAATAATAATAAAACTATTCAACATCGATAGTGATTAGAAATGTTTCTTGAGCATCAAATCATCATATTAGAATGATTTCTGAAGGATCATGTGACACTGAAGACTGGAGTAATGATGCTGAAAATTCAGCTTTGACATCCCTGAAATAAATTGCATTTTAAAATATATTAAAATATAAAAATGGTTTTAAATTGCAGTAATATTTCACAATATTGCTGTTTTTATTGGATTCAAATAAATGCAACCACCATGGTGAGCATAAGAGACTTCTTTAAAAAAAAACTTTTTTGGGGTTGGGGAGGAGGGGGGTAAACGGGAGGAAGCTTTTTTGCCCCAACATTTAAAAAAATCTGGGGAATTTTTGCCCCGAGCCCTGATTAATTTCTGAAACTGTCACTCACCTTCAGCAGTTGCCATGCTATGCCGCACGCACACATTTGCATGCAACTAACAGAGTTTAAACATTATTCTCCAAACCACTCCCTAACCTCCACTTACATACAAGTTACACACACACACACTAGTAATTGTGGGTAATAAAATGAGCGACACAGATTATGCAGGCAGGCCCAAGTCTGTTGTTTTAATGGGAGGAACATCTGTATCTTGTACATTTAGAGTGCAGAATAAGGCATAAAATAGCACTTTTGTATAACCGTCTAAACCATTCACATACATATATAATGTATATGTATATTTAATTTTACATAGTTCTATGTATGTCAGACACCTGAATAAGAGTAGACAGAGCACTGTAGAAAGGGGTAAAGGAAAGAAAAAAAAGGGGATGGAAAAAAATGAAAGTACATCAAATGGTACGTCACTTTACCATCTGGAGATCATCAGAAGTGTTTTACTTTGTTTAAAAATATAATCTGTTTAAAAACCCAAATATTCTCCAAAAGTCAGAGAAAACAGTATTAATGAATGACACAGAATAAAAGAGTAAAAACTAACCCATTGATAATACACCATTACTTTCAACATTTACCTAAAGCTATTTTATTTCTGAATTATCTGAATTTATTTCTGAACAACATTTGATATTATGGTAAATCACTTTATGCAAAAAAAAAAAAAAAAAAATCTCCAGACAAAGAAGTGTACATCCAATAAGAGTCATACCTCAAGACTGTCACTGCCATCTGCCTCTCTGTCGATGATGTCAAAGATGTCCTCATGGATTTTTTCTCCCTGAAATAAACAAATATGTTGACAACATTTGAATTAAAAGACAAAACCTAAAAAAGTTGTCAAACATGACAATTTTCCTGTTTTAGCTACCAGTATTTTTGGGTAGTTGATATAAATTTGCCAAGCAGTGACAGCTTTGCAATCATGTTCTTCAAGGTTTTTTTTATTAAAAATAGTTTAATTCTTGTACAATTATACTTGCAGTTTGTATGGCCTCATTTGTAAATAAGAAACTATAATGGGTCTGTATAGCCTGTATTAGTATCTTAAAATCTTTAAAAAATTAATTGTCACACTATGTGAACTGCAAAAAAAGTGATTAAACAGGGGCAAAAAAAGAAAAAGAAATGATATCCACAGAAAAAAAAAGAGAAAAAGAAAAAATGATATAGAGAAAAAGAAATGACAACCAGTTATAGAACCTAAAATATTACATACATTTAATCTAAACCCTTTATAAAGAAAAAAATGTGTCAGCAATTATCTGACGTCTAACATGACTGCACCTGAGAGAAGCCACTGGCCCAGTTGTTACCAGCTCCACCGCCATGCTCTGACAGGTAGATGTTCTCCGGGTTGTACAGGTTGGCATAGGGGGAGTTCAGGATGGTGTGGATGACTCTGGGCTCCAGGTCCAACAGCACAGCACGAGGGATGTAGTGCTCATCATCTGCCTGAAGGGGGCGAAACAATAGAAAAAGGATCAATGGAAATTTCATTTCCATAAGTGCTCATTACAAGTAAATGAAGAAAAGCAGTTTAGGTCAGTCTTTTCAAGCTGCTTGCGCAGTTTAGGCCTTGCTTTATACGAGTGGTAGACTGATATATTGATACTGACATTTTGGCCGATATTTGGCATCAACCAATAATTTATCTAGCCGATAAATGTTAGAAGGGAAACTTTTATTTTGATAGTGCTGAAAGAGCCAGCTAATTATTAAAGGGATAGTTCACCCAAAAATGAAAATTTGATGTTTATCTGCTTACCCCCCGGGAATCCAAGATGTAGGTGACTTGGCTTCTTCAGTAGAACACAAACAATGATTTTTAACTCCAACCGTTGCGGTCTGTCAGTCTTATAATGCATGTAAGTGGGAACTTCGTCAATAAGAGTAAATAAAACTTGCATAGACAAATCCAAATTAAACCCTGCGGCGTTTAATTTGACGACACATTGATGTCCTAAGACACGAAACGATCGGTTTGTGCGAGAAACCGAACAGTATTTATATAATTTTTTACCTCTAAAACGCCACTATGTCCAACTGAGTTCAGCATTCGGTTAGTGAGGTCTGATCGCGCTCTGACAACGGAAGTGATGTCTCGCGCTTATACTTCAATGGGTTTAATTTGGATTTGTCTATGCAAGTTTTATTTACTCTTATTGACGAAGTTCCCACTTACATGCATTATAAGACTGACAGACTGCAACGGTTGGAGTTAAAAATCATTTGTGTTCTACTGAAGAAACAAAGTCACCTACATCTTGGATGCCCTGGGGGAAAGCAGATAAACATCAAATTTTAATTTTTGGGTTAACTATCCCTTTAATAGAAAGCAAATGCAGGAATACTTTCTCATATAACATCAGCATTCACAGTTATATTTTTTAAACAAGTTTTTGACTATCTAATAAATATAATTCAACAAGCCACACAAACTTGAGTGAACTCAGCTCAGAAGTGTGCATTTGTAGCCTGCATAAAAATCTGTGACTACTGCTGTTTTTAACGGTTTCTTTATTAGTAAAATCACTATAAAAGGATTCCAGAATCAAGACATTGCTATCTATTCAAAAGTATAAATCTGTTTGTTTTACAAGTTAATTTTTCATTAGGTTCAATTTTTTTTATATTGATTAATTTTCAGATTATTAGTTTCTAATTTAGTATATATTATGTAAAATAAATATAAATTTCATTGCAGCATGTGTTATTTTCTAAAGATATCGGCATCATCATAAAAAAAAAAAAATACAGGAAATTACTATAATACTGTGACTCACACAATCTGTGAATCTGTGACAATACACATCACCCTCTGAATCCGCAGTTTCACTGAAATAACTAATTTAGGTCTTTAATTAAATCTTACATTTTTTTATCCGAAAAATGGAACAAGGAGCTGCACCATTTCAAATTAGTCTTCCATCAGATGGTGAAAAGGCCTTCACATCATGACTGCAGAGGAACAATGGACTTAAGACAATCGCAAACATTGGAACCTGACTCCACCTGGTGGTAAATTATGTGAACTCCTCACTAACAATACACAGTACAGTGCAAAAGTCTTAGCCACTTTAGTATTCTTAAGAACGTTAGTATAACCTACCTCCAAAGCTACCTGAAAAACTATGTACAAGTGTACCTAGGACAAAAGCTGTTTTAAAAGCAAAGGGTGGCCACACCAAAAACTGATTTGATTTAGTTAATAGAAGTTAATTGATAAATAAAATCTATATATGATATGACAATTTTTGAAAGCATCCTCACTGTACAGCATTTTTACATAAGTGCCTATTGCCTAAAACTTTTCACAGTAGGCTACTGTAGCTTTGCATGTAGGTTTCTTAAAGTATCTTGGAGACATTGCCACAGTTTTTTCTGTTTCTTCATGTAATCCCAGACAGACTCGATGAAGGTGAGATCAGGTCTCTGTGTGCATCATTGCTTAGCATGTAATTTTAATACTATTTTATTGTTATTTTAATATTGTATATTTTTGTAATAGTCCACACTGGCCATAATGGCCCAGCAGGAAAGTATGTTGCTTAATGCCATGATGCTGATACTCCAGTGGCCTGTTGCACAAAGCCTGTTTCAGTTGCTACCCAGGTAAGTTCAAGATTAGTTTGAGCAAACTCTGTTTTTTCTGGCTTATTAAGGTGGATTGGTTTTTACGGGTTTAATTGTTATGGTAACTTATGCTTTACGGCTAACCTGCTCTGGAGCAGGTTTTATTCTGAGTTAGTGATCACAAACCCAATCGACCAATCAGCTGTGAGTAAAGTGACATGTATCTCATGCAATAAAGCCACTCCTCCTGCATCTCTCGCTCCAAATTAAATCAGTTTACAGTGAAAACATTTTAGAGACAAAATTGCTCAACATTTGCTGTTAATTATTCATTATATTTTTATTAAATAAATTAAAATTATGAATAATTCATGACATATTCATATAATTAGGCCTTTTATATTAATTGACAATATTAAACTGCTTTTAAATTAAAATAAATATAATACATGCATAATATATATATAGCTGTTAAACAGATTAAGTTTACATTTACATGTAGGTATTCTTTTGAGCTCTTTCTGAAACTATATTAAATATTTGGTCTATTTGTTTGATTCACATGCATTGATATGGTCAGATATTTTCTTTCAGCTGCCTCCTCAAACTTTCACTGCATCAGTGTATATTCCTTCTTTGTAAATGCGTTTAATTTCATATTTTCATAATGATCTCTTAATCTTCAGAAGAGGCGTGAATTGCGCGGTTCTTTCGTGAGAAGTGAATCAAACTGACGCTCTCCCGTGTGATTGGCTGTTTGTCGCACGTGTCACACTTTCAGGTGCACGCGCTTTGCAAACTCTGGATTAAACCTGACTGAGTTGACAGAGAAAGTTTATACCGAGCGTTGTGCAACAGTTGATGCTGATCTAAACCAGGTTGGATTTATCTGGATTTGTCAACTCCAAACCCACTCTGAAACACAGAGTTTGTTCAACTACCTTCATGCAAAAGGCCACCGGTGTCTAAATAGAAACTCAATGGTTAATATCACTAAATAAAATGTAGATTTTAAAGCAGGATTCTTGATATGATGTGGTTATGGCTGATGATTGGCACGCTGTGAATGCATCATCAGTCTGTATTTGTGTACCTGATAGAAAAAGACATCTTTCCGGTCAGTGCCCTCAGTGGCAAACTCCTCTACGATGCCCTCCGGGCTGATGCCATGCTCAGCACACAGCTGCTTCCAAAACTCAAAACCAACTGCACAGAGAGACAAAAAAGACACAATTCAGTTCAGTCCATTAATACAGGATGCTTAAGAACACCTTGTAATAAGGCTGTAAGCTTCATCATATGCCATTATATATTGCTGATTGAAGATTAATAATATAATGGCTACCCTTTACATCACATCTTTTTTTAGAAGTTACAGTAAATCTTTCAAAAATCAAATGATCATTTGCTGACTAAGTCTGACTCCTCTTACAGTGAGACTCATACTGCATGAAAAGCATCTTTCTCAGAGTAAAATGATAAACACAATGCAAATCCCTCAAGCTTAAACTATCAAACGTGACGGTAAATACTAAAAAGCAACGTTTCGAATTATGTGCACACGAAAACACAGTAGCTGGGCAGGTTAAGTTACACTACAATTTGATGCATTACAAGATATCTCCAATTGAAAGCATTAAATATTTATCATTATTGATTAGCAAACAAAAACAAAGAGGTCAAAGAGTCCTTGACTTCTCGCAGATGGAAATATACCATAAACAATCAAAATCAGTCCCTGGTCATATTAACTATGTTTATTAATTGTGTCATTTTAAAGCTGTCCAGTCTGATAGCTAGCTAGCTAACGTTAACTGTTTATGCAGAGATGGCAATCTTATTAGCAAACAGATCGTAATAAAGCGAATGGCTCACTCTGATTCCCGCACTGTCCGAGCTGCAGGGTGATGATTTCTCGAGGCATGCTATCCTGTTATTTCCACTGTACAATCAGAAAAGGTGAGAGATGTGCTGCTGTCAGTCAATCACAATCCCTGTGCGTGTTCCCGCTCCAACAGCAACGGCCTTACGGGCGAACAGTGCGCATGCGCTGTCTCGGGCCCCGCTACACTTTCACACTGTGAAGGCCAGCAAACGTCAACGGGTCAATATTTGTTAAAATATACCGAAAGAACTCTTTATCGTAAAGAGCGAAAAGCAGATATACACAAAATACAGAAATAAAAGACGTAGAGCGCATTACTGACGTATTGCATGACGTAGTATGTTTGCGTGTACATTAAACAACATCAAAGCTGCGCCTCAGTTGCGCAAACAGATGAAAATTGGCCTACAGTACAGTGTAATAAGAAAATCCAGGTCAGGTTGTTTGTTAAATTTCCCCTTGTATAGTCAGAAATACTCACAAAGAATAACTTTACTTATTTTCCTAATTTAATATAGTGTGATAACTGTAATTACTGCAAAATTATTGTGCACTAAAAAGGTTTTTCAAACTAATGCCAAGGACTCCCAAAAATAATCTCTCATATCTCCTTGGGAGGGAAACGTTTTATATACTACTACTTTACCTTAAATATTTGTATTTATTGGTTTAAAGAGTAGTAAAATAGGCATTGAATTATGTGTATCATTGTAGTATTGGAGTGACCACTCTCTCTCTCACACACAAACAATCCATCCCATTATATAGTAAGGTGACCAGATTTTTAAAATGGAAACCGGGTACATTTCCTATTTGAGTGGTCAAAATATCACCGAAATTTCATTTGTTATTATCTATGAATTAAAAAACGGGGACAATACATTTTGAATGTTTTTTTTTTAAATAGGCTATTATTACATTAATAATTATGTTTTAGTTTGATTATTGGGATTTTTGGTCTGGTTTTAATACAATTCACCAAAAAACTATTAATAGTAACCAAAAGCAGTCCAAAACAATATGCCTATTATAACAAAAGTATTGTCATGAGCCGGGTTTGATTGTCTTCTTGTTTTCTCCCTTTCCCCCTGCCTTCATTGCTTATTTGTTTCAGCTGTTTGTCTTTTCTGTCGGTGCTCACGCTCGTTCGCGTCCGCACCTGTTGTGTGTCTTCGATGATTGTCTTGGCTATTTCTCCCTGCTGTTTGTTTGTGTCTTTGTCGGATGATTAACAACCTGTGAGTGGCGTTCGTCTGTGTTATCTCTCAGATATCGTTAACCTCTGTTTGTGTGTTATCCCAGTCTTAGTCCTAGTCCCAGTAGCTTTCTCGTGGTCCGTCTATCTGAGCCCTCTGATCTACAAGCCTGGTTCCTTCCATCCGCCAGGCTTCGTACTCGCCATCTTCTGCCTGAGGCGCGCCCAGATCGGCCACCAAGCTACTGTGCTCTGCAAGCTACCATCAGTGAGTGAATTCCCTTTTGTGTTATCCTGTCTACAAGCTGCAGCGTCCCAGTGTGACGACGCCTGGCAGTCTGCCTTAGTTGGACTTTGAACTGTTCTCTAAATAAACTCTGTTTAATCTCTCCTTCGCTTCTGGGTCATCTGCTACACGCAACAGAATCATCCGACCAAATGGACCCGGCGAATTTGGCATTCGTCTGTTCCGCCGTCAGATGGCAGGGAATTTTGTTGGGCAGACACGAGCAAAAGCTCACCGCAGCCAAGCACGCAGTGAAGAGTCTCGCTGCCCAGCTAACGGACTTGAATACTCGCCTACAGTGTCTTCACCGAGATCTGCATAATCCTCCGACTCCCTGCAGATCTTCCGAACTGAGATTCAACAACCCCCCGCGTTATTCGGGTGAGCCCACCGAATGCAGAGCCTTTTTAATCCAGTGTGAGGTTATTTTTTC
Source organism: Anabarilius grahami (assembly GCA_003731715.1). Classification (NCBI taxonomy): domain Eukaryota; kingdom Metazoa; phylum Chordata; class Actinopteri; order Cypriniformes; family Xenocyprididae; genus Anabarilius; species Anabarilius grahami. The sequence goes on from RJVU01026577.1 coordinate 2,342,265, forward strand.
CCTTCAGTCCACTACGTATGTGGCTGACCGCGCCAGGATTGCTTTTCTCATTTCTCTGTTGACTGGAAGGGTGCGTGACTGGGCTACGGCTGTCTGGGAGGCAAAGGTTGCCTGCTGTCACAGTTTCATAGCTTTTAAGGAAGAGATGATCAAAGTATTCGATCAATCCGTTTTTGGACGCGAGGCTTCTCGTCTGCTCACTGTGCTGCGCCAGGGGAAACGTTCCGTTCCTGACTACGCCATCGAATTCCGCACTCTTTCCGCGACCTGTGAGTGGAATGAACGGCCTTGCTCGTTTCCTGGAAGGATTGAACCCCAATCTCAAGGATGAGATCTATCAGCTGGTGGAATTGGCTCTCAAACTCGACAAGCGATCTGACTTACGGTGCCGTGTCCGAGATGCGCCATCTGTATCACCCACTCCTTCTTCTGCTGATTAGATTCCGTTTGAAGATGCACAGTTTCCCGAACCCGTGTAGGTGGCGGGAGTTCAGACTGCTCCTGCTTAACGCCAGCGCCACGTTTTGCATAGGCCATGCAGAGAATGCGGCCGTCTTTCCAGGAGGGGAATTCGAAGTAGTACTGTCGAACGCTACTTCGAATTCCCCTCCTGGAAAGGCCATCATTTAAAACTTGTGACAGAACAAAACTGACCGCCTTAGTCTTCGAAATCTCGTACATGGCAAAGGAACAAAACCTGCCGTCTTTTGAAAGTTCATGAACAAAGCCCACCACCACTGAGATTGCATAACCTAACAAAACCAACAGACTTTGTCTTCGAAATCTCATAAAAGAGCGAAGGAACAAAACGATCCATCTTTTGAAAGCTCATGATAGAACAAAGCCCACCGCCACTGAGGTTGTGTGACTTATCAAAACCGGCCATCAGTGAAATCTCGTGACAGAACAAAATCGACTGCCTTTGTATTCGAAATCTCGTAAGAGAGCGAAGGAACAAAACGAGCTGTCTTTTGAAAGCTCATGACAGAATAAAGCCCACCACCACTGAGATCACGTAGCCTATCAAAACTGGCCATCAGTGAAATCTGAGATCGCCTAACCTAACAAATCCGATGGACTTTGTCTTCGAAATCTCGTAAGAGCGAAGGAACAAAACCAGCCATCTTTTGAAAGCTCATGCTACAGTCTGAGATCTCGTACCGAGAAGAACCGACGACCTTTGTCTTCGAAATCTCGTAAGAGAGCGAAGGAACAAAATCGTCTGTCTTTTGAAAGCTCATGATTGAACAAATCCCACGACCACTGAGATTGCATAACCTAACAAAACTGGCCATCATTGAAATCTCGTGACAGAACAAAACCGACCGCCTTTGTCTTCGAAATCTCGTGATAGCCAAAGAATAAAACTGGCTTTCTTTTGAAAGCACATTACAGAACAAAGCCCACCACCACTGAGATTTCGTAGCCTATCAAAACCGATCTCGTAACCGAACAAAACTGGCGTCCATGGTCTTTGAAATCTCGTAAGAGATTGAAGGAACAAAATTGTCTGTCTTTTGAAAGCTCATGACTGAACAAAGCCCACCGTCACTGAGATCACCTAACCTAACAAAATTGGCCATCAGTGAAATCTCATGAAAGAACAAAACCGACCGCCTTTGTCTTCGAAATCTCGTAAGAGAGCCAAGCAACAAAACAAGCCATCATTTTAAAGCTCGTGACTGAACAAATCCCATCACCACTGAGTTTGCATGACCTAACAAAACCGGCCATCAATGAAATTTCGTGACAGAACCAAACCGACCGCCTTTGTGTTCGAAATCTGGTAAGAGAGCGAAGGAACAAAACGAGCTGTCATTTGAAATCACATTACAGAACAAAGCCCACCGACACTGATATCCCGTAACTGAACAAAACCAACGTCCATGGTCCTCAAAATCTTGTAAGAGATTGAAGGAACAAAATAGTGTGTCTTTTGAAAGCTCATGACTGAACAAATCCCACCACCACTGAGATTGCATGACCTAACAAAACCGGCCATCAGTGAAATCATGTGACAGAATAAAACTGACTGCCTTTGTCTTCGAAATCTCGTAAGAGAGCGAAGGAACAAAACGAGCCATCTTTTGAAAGCTCATGACAGAAAAAAGCCAACCCCAACCACTGAGATTGCGTAGCCAATCAAAACCAGCCATCAGTGAAAACTCGTGACCGAACAAAACCTACCGCCTTTGTCTTTGAAATCTCGTAAGAGAGCCAAGCAACAAAACGAGCCATCTTTTTAAAGCTCATGACAGAACAAAGCCAACCGCCACTGAGATTGCGTAACCTAACAAAACTGGCCATCAGTGAAATCTCACGAAAGAACAAAACCGACCGCCTTTGTCTTCGAAATCTCGTGAGAGCCAATGAATAAAAACGGCTTTCTTTTTAAAGCACATTACAGAAGAAAGCCCACCGACACTGAGATCTCGTAACTGAACAAAACCGACGTCCATGGTCTTCGAAATCTCGTAAGCGATTGAAGGAACAAAATAGTGTGTCTTTTGAAAGCTCATGACTGAACAAAGCCCACCGTCACTGAGATCGCGTAACCTAACAAAACTGGCCATCAGTGAAATCTCATAATAGAAAAAAACCAACCGCCTTTGTCTTCGAAATCTCGTAAGAGAGCGAAGCAACAAAATAGTCTGTCTTTTTAAAGCTCATGACTGAACAAATCCCACCACTGAGATTACATGACCTAACAAAACTGGCCATCAGTGAAATCTCGTGACAGAGCAAAACTGACCGCCTTTGTCTTCGAAATCTTGTCAGAGAGCGAAGGAACAAAAGGAGCCATCTTTTGAAAGCTCATGACACAACAAAGCCCACCACTACTGAGAATGCATAGCCTATCAAAACCAGCCAGCAGTGAAAACTCGTGACAGAACAAAACCTACCGCCTTTGTCTTCGAAATCTCGTAAGAGAGCCAAGGAACAAAATAGTCTGTCTTTTTAAAGCTTGTGACTGAACAAATCCCACCACCACTGAGACTGCATGACCTAACAAAATAGTCTGTCTTTTGAAAGCTCATGACAGAACAAAGCCCACCAACACTGAGATCGCGTAACCTAACAAAACTGGCCATCAGTGAAATCTCGTGACAGAACCAAACCGACCGCCTTTGTCTTCAAAATCGCGTAAGAGAGCGAAGGAACAAAACGAGCCATCATTTGAAAGCTCATGACAGAACAAAGCCTACCACCACTGAGATCGCATAGCCNTAAGAGAGCCAAGCAACAAAACGAGCCATCTTTTTAAAGCTCATGACAGAACAAAGCCGACCGCCACTGAGATTGCGTAACCTTACAAAACTGGCCATCAGTGAAATCTCACGAAAGAACAAAACCGACCGCCTTTGTCTTCGAAATCTCGTGAGAGCCAAGGAATAAAACCGGCTTTCTTTTGCAAGCACATTACAGAACAAAGCCCACCGACACTGAGATCTCGTAACTGAACAAAACCGACGTCCATGGTCTTCGAAATCTTGTAAGCGATTGAAGGAACAAAATAGTGTGTCTTTTGAAAGCTCATGACTGAACAAAGCCCACCGTCACTGAGATCGCGTAACCTAACAAAACTGGCCATCAGTGAAATCTCATAATAGAAAAAAACCAACCGCCTTTGTCTTCGAAATCTCGTAAGAGAGCGAAGCAACAAAATAGTCTGTCTTTTTAAAGCTCATGACTGAACAAATCCCACCACTGAGATTACATGACCTAACAAAACTGGCCATCAGTGAAATCTCGTTACAGAACCAAACCGACCGCCTTTGTCTTCAAAATCTCGTAAGAGAGCGAAGGAACAAAACGAGCCATCATTTGAAAGCTCATGACAGAACAAAGCCTACCACCACTGAGATCGCATAGCCCATCAAAACGGGCCATCGATGAAATCTCGTGACAGAACAAAACCGACCGCCTTTGTCTTTGAAATCTTGTAAGAGAGCGAAGAAACAAAACGAGCCGTCTTTTGAAAGCTCATGACAGAACAAAGCCCACCGCCACTGAGATTGCGTAACCTAACAAAACTGGCCATCAGTGAAATCTCACGAAAGAACAAAACCGACCGCCTTTGTCTTCGAAATCTCGTGAGAGCCAAGGAATAAAACCGGCTTTCTTTTGCAAGCACATTACAGAACAAAGCCCACAGACACTGAGATCTCGTAACTGAACAAAACCGACGTCCACGGTCTTCGAAATCTTGTAAGAGATTGAAGGAACAAAATAGTGTGTCTTTTGAAAGCTCATGACTGAGATCGCGTAGCCTATCAAAACCAGCCATCAGTGAAATCTCGTTGTGACATTGCCACGGTAAAGCCATTCATGATGCTCACTTAAGCAAAAAAGTCTTTGCTTATATATATGTGCTACGTCTGTATATTTATAGTTTTTTTTCTTAATTCGTGTTGATTTTGGACATTTACACATGCATTTTTTTTTTGAGGGGGACTTTTGTTGGCCTCCTAAGCATTCTTATTATGGTTGTCCAACCAATAAGGAAGGCCATTTTAAAAAGGAAGTTTTTTTTGTGTTTGGTGAGATGGCTTGGTTTTGGCTAACCTAGCGTGATGTAATTGTCCAAAGTGATCTCTGGGAAGAGACATTTGTATATTAGACTTTGGAGCCTTTCATATGGGCACACTCTGGTCTGGGATATACGTTTTGGACTATACTCTGGGGACTTTATACAGCTGGAGGATAACCTGTTTTTTTGTGGGGCCTTGAACCAGTGGATTTATATTTTTTCTCTTTTTGGGGACATTGTTTTTTCATCAGGACTTTAAATCACCTACTTACCCCAAAGCAGAAAGGGACTGTTGAGTATCATCTTTATTGTTACTTTTTTTGCTTGGAAGGACTGTTGGGCAACAAGCCTACTCCTGAACTTTCGTTATATGACTCTTTCATTTGGGTTTATAAAAAGAGTCAACAGATTGTGTTATGTTTGCATGTGTCTCACAAGTGTATACTTTGCCTTACTTGGCCTCATATCTTCAACACATCATTGTATTACTTCGGTAAAGTTGGTTTTTATATTCGCACATTCATTTAAGATTTGTCTAATTATATGTGCATTAAAGTTAATGTTTGCAAATACAAAGCAGGGGCATGATATTGACAATCAACTATTCTCAACCTATACATTTTCCACAATCGAGCAAAACGGCCATATATTGTTTTAATCGCATACTTACTTGCCGAATGTCTGCTGAATGTCCAATGTAGTGCGGTAAACAACATAGGGAGCGTCTCAAAAGTTCGATATTGTTTTACTTTGTGCAAACAGACAACTACATTTTATCCAACTACAGATGTACAATATAGAATATAGATATAGAAACGGCTGTTTCTATACCTACAGAACATACAGCCCATGTCTTGCGGTTTTATTAACCTTTGTTTTTCTGGTTGAAAGTGGTAATAAAGATTTAACAGTATAACAGTGTTCTCCACGTGTTGAATAAAATGAATGGCTAAACTATCTTTTATGTTTTCCTGTTGTATGACACTTTTGTTTAACAATAAACTCTCACAATATCACAAATCATGTGCATTGACTGATGTTTACAGTCCTGCAGAGTTATCATTGAAAGTGAAAGTGAAAGTGAAGTGACATGTGGCCAAGTATGGTGACCCATACTCGGAATTTGTGCTCTGCATTTAACCCATCCAAGTGCGCACACACACAGCAGTGAACACACACACCGTGAACACACACACCCGGAGCAGTGGGCAGCCATTGCTGCGGCGCCCGGGGAGCAGTTGGGGGTACGGTGCCTTGCTCAAGGGTCTCACCTCAGTCGTGGTATTGAGGGTGGGGAGAGCGCTGGACATTCACTCCCCTCACCGACAATCCCTGCCGGACCTGAGACTCGAACCCATGACCTTTGGGTTACAAGTCCGACTCTCTATCCATTAGGCCACGACTGCCCCCATGTCTGCTGAATGTCTGCAGACATGGGGGTACAATTTGTCAATTTGTGTTTCAGTACAATTTGTCCATGGTACTGAATCAATCAGATTATTGACAAGCACTCACAAAGTATAACAGCAAACAGGATGTTTAACTTGGGTGAACACTTCAAAAAGTAGTGTAAAAACTTTTTTTTTTCGAGATGGTTTACTGGACATTTATGAGAAAGGTAGGAGACCACAATGTTTATTCACCAAATTTGTACTTTTTTTTTTTTGCACCAATCAAGTCACTTATCAGCCTGTACTTAGGCCCAATCCCATTTCTTTCCCTTTCCTTTCCCCTACCCCTTCGTTTTGGGTGTTCACGTGAAGGAGTAGGGGTGTCTCGATTCTCTTTTGGCTGGAGTGGTACGGGTAAGGGCGATAGCCCTTCAAACGAAGATTTTTGAACTAGTAATTTTCTGCTAGGACATACATAACCTGTGAAGTTGTAACCCTAAAACATGAAATTCTGTGTATTTAAAACACAGGTAAAACTCCTCTGAAAAATTAATATGGATAATTCCTTCCAGTGTGTAGCAAACGACTAACCAATACACTGCTTAAAAGTATAATTGCTCAAAATCTGTATTTGTACTAGTTCATCTGAAAATATATTACATGTAATTGTTCAAAAATGTGTAACTGTTCAATAATGAAATGCTGCATTTGAAAAAAGTAATATCTGGTCATAAAGATGTTATTACTTTTACAAATTAAATATATTTGTATATCCTTTTTTTAATGAACAAATCTATATTAAATATTACAGAATCTGAACATATTACAAAATTATTTTTTATGTGTCTACTTCACAAAAACTGAGATTTGCGTTAGTGGCTACGTGATGATGTCATGACGCAATGAAATCACAACGTAATTTAGCAACTGATAGCAACAAATCGACCAGCCTGAAATCAACTGAAGGCAAAAGACATTAAATCTCTCAATATCTCAGCAGAGGAGGATTAAAGAACTCCACAAACAGCATTACCAGCTTCACTTATTACTAACTACACTGGCTTTTACTTCTGTCAGACGTCTACAGCAGTTCTTATTGATAATTAACACAACTTTGTCATGTTTCTTTCATTTCAGGTTACCGTTGTTACAATAGCACTCCAAGGAAGATGAGGAACTTGGATACGAGTAACATAAGGTAGTTTAATATCAAGGAAGAAGCAGGTAACATCAAACACACGTAAAATTTACAATACCGGACGCTAGACTGAAGACAGGCAGGAACTTGACAGGGAGGAACTCCCACCCTCAGCGGATTCAAATGTTGCTTGTGAAAATATACATTCTGTTGTTACTAGGATGCAAATGAAATATCCACAGTCTCTCCTCATTATATCGGGAGATTTTAATCATGCCTCACTGTCTACTGTTCTTCCTACTTTATCTCAGTATGTTGACTGTTATACCAGAGACACTCAAACATTGGACCTGTTATACGTTAATGTTGAGGAGGCATATAGGTCCTTCCCTCTCCCTCCTCTGGGTCGTTCAGACCATAATTTGGTTCATATTCTCCCAGTATATAAACCTGTTGTGCTAAAACAGCCACCAACTACTAGATTGGTAAATAAATGGTATGAAGAAACATGTGATATTTTGAGAGACTGTTTTGAATCTACTGATTGGGAAACACTGACAGATGTGATGATATTGATACTTTAAAATCTTGTGTTACAGATTATATTAATTTCTGTGTTGAGAATATTGTACCTAAGAAGGTTCGATGTTATTCGAATAACAAACCCTGGGTTACACCTGAGTTGAAAATGCTCTTGAATGAAAAGAAGAGGGCTTTTATGTCAGGAGACAGGGAGGAGCAGAGGAGAGTGCAGAGGGCACTTAAAAGAGAAATAAGAGAAGGTAAGGTTAGTTATAGAAGGAGGATTGAACAAGAACTGCAGCAGAACGTAATGTAATATCTGGTCGCTCTACATCAGGTGGAGCACAATCAGAAATGAGTAACCAGAAATGGGCTGATGAGCTGAATTTATTTTTCAATAGGTTCAACATTAATTCAACTCATAGTAATATTGGTATTGTTTCTCAACCATTGGATAAGTTGGGTTCTCCTAAAGCTCCCCCTAATCAAGTCTGTCTAAGTTCTCTTTCAGATATATCAACTAGCCATTACCTATCCCTTTGCTCTCCTTTAAATTTGCCATCCTTATCTGATAATTTTCATGTGTCTGATTATCCTCTCCATCATTTCGATCATTACATCAAACACCTATCCTTATCAACGGATCAGGTGAGACAAAGATTGAAGAGGATTAAGGTGGGGAAAGCAGCTGGTCCGGATGGGATCAGTCCCAGAATTCTCAAGGAATGTGCTGATCAGCTATGTAAAGTTATTCAGTTTATTTTTAATTTGAGTTTGCGTTTGGAAAGAGTGCCAGAATTATGGAAAACATCTTGTGTGGTACCTGTACTCAAGATTACCACCCCTAAAGAACTTAATCATTATAGGCCTGTTGCATTAACATCTCACCTAATGAAAACATTGGAGAGGTTGGTCCTTGACCATCTCCAACCCCTGGTGTGCTCTAGTGTGGATCCATTACAGTTTGCCTATAAACAGGGTATTGAAGTTGATGATGCAGTGATTTTTCTCTTGCATCGAGCACTCTCTCATTTGGAGAAAGCCGGAAATATAGTCAGAATTATCTTTTTCGATTTTTCAAGTGCTTTTAATACTATTAAGCCTCCAGTACTCAAGAACAAGATGGAGAGAGCTGGAGTGTTTCCTAGTTTAGTTAACTGGACTACCGACTACCTCACAAATAGACCCCAGTATGTGAGGTTGCAGGACTGTGTGTCTGATGTTGTGAGATGTAGTACAGGGGTTCCACAAGGGACGGTCCTATAGCTCCATTTTTATTTACTTTATATACATCTGATTTTCGGTTTAATTCGGCTAGTTGTCATCTTCAGAAATTTTCCGATGACACTGCAGTTGTTGGGTGTATAACTGATAATAATGAAGATGAATATAGAGAATTGATTATGAATTTTGTTGATTGGTGCAAGTTAAATTGTCTTGAGCTCAATGCAAGTAAAACCAAATAAATTATAATAGATTTCCGAAAGAACACGCAGTCTGTACTTCCTATAAATATTGAAGGCGTGGATATTGAAATCGTGAAATCCTACAAATATCTGGGAGTCTATTTAAATAATAAATTGGATTGGTGTGACCACATTAATTATTTGTACAAAAAGGGCCAGAGTCGTGTTCACATGTTGAGATCTTTTGGGGTTTGTCGAATTCTGTTAAGGACTTTTTATGATACTGTAGTAGCTTCTATTATTTTTTATACTGTGGTTTGCTGGGGTGGAGGGATTTCTGTGAGGGACAAAAACAGATTTGACAAACTGATTAGGAAGTCAGGCTCAGTTGTAGGGTGCTCTTTGTCCTCGGTTGATGAAATTGTGCAAGCAAGGATGGTTGGTAAATTGTCTTCCATCATGAAGTGTATATTTCACCCCCTCCATGATACAGTGCAGGCTATGTGTAGTTCATTTAGTAACAGATTTATTTATCCACGTTGCTCTAAGGAGCGTTACAGAAGGTCTTTTCTCCCAACTGCTGTGAGATTATTTAATCAATTGTGATCATGACTTGAGTTTGATATGTTGTGCTTGGTAGGGTTTTTT
>RJVU01026577.1:2352145-2382652 GCA_003731715.1 Anabarilius grahami
TGCCCACTGCTCCGGGTGTGTGTTCACGGTGTGTGTGTTCACTGCTGTGTGTGTGCACTTGGATGGGTTAAATGCAGAGCACAAATTCCGAGTATGGGTCACCATACTTGGCCACATGTCACTTCACTCACTTCACTCACTCTTAATGAACAAATCTATATTAAATATTACAGAATCTGAACATATTACAAAATTATTTTTTATGTGTCTACTTCACAAAAACGGAGATTTGCGTTAGTGGCTACGTGATGATGTCATGACGCAATGAAATCACAATGTAATTTAGCAACTGATAGCAACAAATCGACCAGCCTGAAATCAACTGAAGGCAAAAGACATTAAATCTCTCAATATCTCAGCAGAGGAGGATTAAAGAACTCCACAAACAGCATTACCAGCTTCACTTATTACTAACTACACTGGCTTTTACTTCTGTCAGACGTCTACAGCAGTTCTTATTGATAATTAACACAACTTTGTCATGTTTCTTTCATTTCAGGTTACCGTTGTTACAATAGCACTCCAAGGAAGATGAGGAACTTGGATACGAGTAACATAAGGTAGTTTAATATCAAGGAAGAAGCAGGTAACATCAAACACACGTAAAATTTACAATACCGGACGCTAGACTGAAGACAGGCAGGAACTTGACAGGGAGGAACTCCCACCCTCAGCGGATTCAAATGTTGCTTGTGAAAATATACATTCTGTTGTTACTAGGATGCAAATGAAATATCCACAGTCTCTCCTCATTGTACTCAGCTGAATTGTACAATATTTTTTTGTTGGAAAACAACGGTTGTTTGCTGTGATTTTTGTTCTGTTTTATTCGCTTTTTATGTCCAGACTTTATCTTTCTGAATATTTTGTTTATTGTCACCATTGTTGAGATTCATATGCTGATTACTGATATCTATATTTCTCATTATAGTTCACTTTCTGAGGTCGTTTTTTCCCCCTTTCTTCAATCTTTTCAATTCAATTCACCCATGTTGCTCTATTACCGGGATTGTAAGTAAAATATATTAACGACACATGCCAACTATTATATTTGAACTACATTAACAAATCAGAGTATTCTCAGTGAAGTCATCCTTTTGGGCTCCACTAAAGTCCACTATATGGAGAAAAATCCTAGAATGTTTTCATCAAAAACCTTAATTTCTTTTCGACTGAAGAAAGAAAGACACGAGCATCTTGGATAACATGGGAGTGAGTAAATTATCAGGAAATTTTAATTTGAAAGTGAACTAATCCTTTAAGGCATTTGTGTGATTGTTTGGTGACTATTGCGATGCTGTTGAAGAGAGTCATACAGAATTAAATAGCAACTTAAAGTGATTGTATAGTTTGTGTATGTTCATTGAGCATTGCTATCTGATTATTATTGTAAAGTCAATGTCAGTAAGTTAGTTTTTATTTGTTATTTATTGTGTGCAACATCTACCTATATTAATAGTATTATCTAATACCATAACATTAAATCTGATTGGTTTGCGATATGTAAATTATATGCGGCCCGTGTGACTTGCACTATATTGTGCGGCCCACTGGGGAAAAAGGTTGAGAACCACTGCATTAAGGTGTTGACATCCACATTATAAGCCATGGATTTCAATTTCCAGCCATCAACAACTGAGATTCCACTGTGCCAGATTAACTGCCGCATCCAGTGCCTGAAACTTCATGGCGTATGAAGGTTAAGCTTGAGGTCTATATGTAGCTGGGCACTGGGTTCGTAACACTGGGTCTAGACCGGACAAAGACATTAATGGTCAAACTGAACTTCAGTATATTTTACTACATTAAACACCTGTAACATGTTTGATTAATTATTAAGTAATAATTATTATTACTTGGTCTGTTTTATTTGTGTTTTTAAGTACTGCTTGAGCAAGTTAACACTGTCTAGACTTTACTAATGGTATGTTTGGAGCAGCAGAGTTTAAACATTCATTTCTTTCTCATTGATTGATATGGACACATTCTGTTATTTCCTACTAGTGAAGACAAACATCGCTTTAGATCACACAATCAGAAGATTTAACAGCAATAGAAAGTAAATAATAAGTAAGTAAAATAAAATACCAATACATAATATTACATAAATGAAGAATAATAATAGTAAAATAATTACATTATAAATGGATCAATGATGTTAATCAAATAATAATAATGATAAATCAATGACAACTACATACATGACTTATGGTTATAAATGATTATGAAATTTATTATAAAAACAAACAAAATAATGTTCAAAACAAGAAAAAAATACTAATGTATAGTTGCTTTTGAAGAAGATTTTATTATAGTAAAATTGACTATAATACAGCATAATATAGCATGTCTCACTCCACAAATATAATCATACATGAACATAAAGAGCAGGAGGGTGTGTGCTTGCTAGTAAAAAAGTATGCTGTATGAGAAATTTTAGGAATGTGTTTACATGTATGGAAATTTATATTTCAAGCTGAAGAATATGTGTCACATGGTAAATGTTAAATTTCTCAGAATATCTATAAAATGTATGGCAAAGGGCTTTTGCCTGTATATATAGTGAGACAATAGCAGAAATCTGGAGCGGTCTCCTGAAGACGCTATCTCCTTGGTTGTACAATAAAGTAATAACACTTCTGTAATCAAAGATCTTTGACAAGTAATTTTTTACATAGAGCATAAACCACAACACTTTCTTAAAGTAAAAGAGGGTGTTATTGAAAACCCTTACATTGTACATATCGCTTCACTTGCAGCCTAATTATGAAAAAAAGAAGAAAAAAAACATTTTACGTGTTTTAAATGTTTTTGTAGATACAAAAAAAATCAACTATGAAATGACCCAATATCACAAATCTTTCAACCTCCCAAATGCAAGTATTTCTTCCCCCAAAATTCATTCACATAAAAGACCAGCAGAGGACAACAAGCAACACAACAATATGAAACATATACCAAATACTAAAAAAGTGTAAAGCATTTACATAACATATAAAATAGGCAATGCATTTTTTCTTACAATGTAAGAACACTTCCAGCATAAGCTCCTCTAACTGAATAGCTTATGGACACAAATCACAAGTCCATGGTTCTTCTTGTGCTGGCACTTTAATGTTGAGACACTGCACATGATACCATCTCAGACAAATTTCACATTGAATCTGGAAGGAAAATAGGAAATGTTGTTAGATTTATTTCCACANGAATGTGTTTACATGTATGGAAATTTATATTTCAAGCTGAAGAATATGTGTCACATGGTAAATGTTAAATTTCTCAGAATATCTATAAAATGTATGGCGAAGGGCTTTTGCCTGTATATATAGTGAGACAATAGCAGATATCTGGAGCGGTCTCCTGAAGACGCTATCTCCTTGGTTGTACAATAAAGTAATAACACTTCTGTAATCAAAGATCTTTGACAAGTCATTTTTTACATAGAGCATAAACCACAACACTTTCTTAAAGTAAAAGAGGGTGTTATTGAAAACCCTTACATTGTACATATCGCTTCACTTGCAGCCTAATTATGAAAAAAAGAAGAAAAAAAACATTTTACGTGTTTTAAATGTTTTTGTAGATACAAAAAAAATCAACTATGAAATGACCCAATATCACAAATATTTCAACCTCCCAAATGCAAGTATTTCTTCCCCCAAAATTCATTCACATAAAAGACCAGCAGAGGACAACAAGCAACACAACAATATGAAACATATACCAAATACTAAAAAAGTGTAAAGCATTTACATAACATATAAAATAGGCAATGCATTTTTTCTTACAATGTAAGAACACTTCCAGCATAAGCTCCTCTAACTGAATAGCTTATGGACACAAATCACAAGTCCATGGTTCTTCTTGTGCTGGCACTTTAATGTTGAGACACTGCACATGATACCATCTCAGACAAATTTCACATTGAATCTGGAAGGAAAATAGGAAATGTTGTTAGATTTATTTCCACAGTGTTGTAATTATTAAATGTAGTTGTGAAAACACATGCTTTCACTTAAAACGAAAAGTCAGCAGCCAGAAATTGGATAAACAATACCCAGACACAGAGTACCTCTACTGGATCTCTTTGTCTGTATCCACGGTTTGAGCATTGATCATCTTTTTGACGTGTTTCTTTGTGTTCACACTTAACGCATTGCTCCTCTTTTGGGGGTACTTCTTTTCGTCCACAACTCCTCTGTTGACACTGCAATGATTTGAATTTAGATAGGATTATAATTAATCTGTATGTCTCTAACATGGAAATCAGCTGTTCTTTCAAAGTACTTTATACCTGATGCCAGCAAAATGTCTTTGTCCACATTTTCCCTGCAGTGACACATCATGTCCTCGCTGGGTGGTATATTAATGATGTCAGGAATTTTTGGGAACTCTTCCACCACCTGTTTCGCCATCTAGAAGGAAAGCAGGGAAAATTAATAGAGAAGTCTCTTATGGGAAAAGGTGAGGACAGTGTTTATGTGACATCACTCAATTTACCAGCATCACAAAGACAGCACAGCTGTAACCATCGGTCTGAAAAGAATGTTGGATTGTGGCAGGTTTCCACTTTTTGTTCACCCAGTGTTCCCTTCCATGCAGATTTCTTCTCATTAGGAAATATTCTCTTTTTTGAAAAATGCAGTGTGTGATTATGGTAGTCTTACACAACATGAACTATGCTTAGTTTCCATTATTACTGTTTTGGATTTACACATGCTAAATAACTTTTTTAAAACAGACTATCATGCCCGAATTTTTGGCATGCCTTTTCGCTTCTTGCGTTTCATTTGTACCACTCATAGAGTCAAGCACGAAAAGGGTGTCAGTCTGAGCGTGTAGAAACTAAATTGGATAAAAATAAACAAATAAATTAGCAAATAAATGTCACTGAAAGATCAAACATGTCTATATAGGCATACTGTATGTAGTAGCTTATCATTAAAATTAGCCCTCTTTTACTTACCACAAACCTCCAGTGATTTTTGGAGATATTGACAGAAGTGATGACCCCATCATATTGCTCAAAGTTGACCTGTTTATTAAAAATGTAAAAGATCATGTCTGTGCAGTGTACATGTGAAAATTAAATATCATAAGTAGCTGCACTCACTTTTCGCAATCCTTGCCATTCCATCTGCTCTCTTTTGCCATTTAAAATGACATCTGTGGTGAAATGGCTTAGATGGTAGAGATTTGCATCCTCCTTATTAAGTACAGCTCTGAAATAGCACTCAATAGTCTAAAAAATGATAAAGCATTTCAATTTGAATCACATTACTTGAATGGCATACATTGAGGACAACATTTACTGTTACATACAAATATAATTGCACAATTATGCATTTAGATTTTTGTTCTGTAATGTGTACCTCTCCACATAACCATTCATGTGGCCTTAGTGTATTGAATTCATTGTGATGTAAAAGGAACTCGAGATCCTGGCTAGGAGACCTCACGACGGCTACAAGCAGCTCTGTAGGTGGCACTTTCTTCCATAGCATCTGGATCTGTAATTATATGAAGTTTATAGAGTAAATAATAGCGTACCTTCATATATGCAATTAATAGTTTAAAGTTTTGTACTATGACTTCATTACCTGTTCATCTACATGGAATCCATCTGCAGGAGGCTGACATGCATCAGAACTTGAAGTTTCCACTTCCACATCCCTCTTGATCCTCTTTTTTTGGGGAGCGGGTATTTTATGTGGAACAGAAAAGAATTTGGATTTGGTGGATGGGAAACGTTCTTCCTTCTTCTTCCAAGTTTCTTGAGAATGATCAAGGTTCAAAGGTGCCTCAGGTTGCCGCAAAAGCTTTTGAGGAAGTTCATGCTTGATGATATGCTCTGTATACCTCGCAAGTAGAGACTTGTGCATTTTTCTTATGAAGGTCCCTGGTTTGACTTTTTTTCCTTTATGCATTATGGAATGTTTGACAATTCCAAACCACCTTTCAATGTGACAGTTGGCATCTCTTGTTTTTGGTTGTTTCTTTGTTGTCTCCATGTCCTTTTCATGACATTCATCCATCAGGTCTCCCAACAGCAAGCCACTCCAAAGAGGAAAGATGGCAAGGTACGTATCAAAGAGGACTGTGAGGATGCCTGGACAAAAGTATGGGTTGTCTTCTGTTGCCAACCCTGTGTCATCAACAACCATTTCTTCCTTCACCTCTTTCAGAATCTGCTGAAAAAAGGCATAGAATGGTGATTTGCCACTGATGGTCATTGCATGTGTTCTGTCTTCACTTTCACACATTTCCCAGTCTTCAGATTGGGGAGTTTCTTCCAGTGGCTCCTCTTTGGATCTTGAAAGGACACTCTCCAAAATACGCACTTTCTTTGATGAGGTCTGTGTTTTGTTGGCTTGTGAGCAAGGCACATAAGGCACGGAACACTTTTCTTGATTCAGTCATGTTGCTGGCATTTTGGAGTCTTGCGAAAGCATATGTGGCAAAGTCTCTCAGTCCTTTGTCATCTGTTTGCCTACAGATTGCCTGTCTGACAGCTTTCAGGATGTGAGCAGAGCAAATGTGTAGTACAGTATATGACTTAATTTCATCCACTGATTTTTTGTTCATGCAGAAGTCATATGCTCTGTCGAGGTAAGGGCTGATGTGCTCTTTGTTGAAAGCAAATATCACACTTTGTATTAAAGCCCAGCTGTAATCAGTCTCGATCTGGTGAATTTTTATTTGGGTGTACTTTGATAAATGCAAATTGAATTGCATGAGCCAATATGTGATTGGTGGTATTGAGTGATCATTGGAGAGCAATTCACAAATAGGCAGTGGTGGTGCATCTCGACCTGCATTTCCTGGAAGAGTGAGTGCATAGTACAACACCGGCTTTGGCTGTTCTGGAATTTTTGACACTACACCACCAGTGGCATCAAGATAGAGGGACACAGGAGACTTACTTCGCAAATGATGCACAAGAATGCTGATCCCCAACTCAGAGTACAAATGAACAGAGAACGAATTCAAACTGAAATGCTGTATGTATCCTGGTAGTTTGAAGTGCTTTTTGTCAGTGTCCTTAAATATTGTCTGCATTAAAGCTATTTCCATCATGATGTTAGAGTTAATGGATTCCTGCTTTCTCATTTCCAAGCTTATTACCTTCAACACTTTTTTACTGAGACATTCAGTCATGTTCCCAGCCAGGAGTTCCTCAGTTGGTGTTGTTTCAAGTGTGCTGTAAAAATGCTCGCTGGGTCCATGCGATAGTAGGGCCTTTGCTATTTTTCCTCTTTTTAGGTGGGTTGCTGGCCTAGCCTTCTTCTCTGAAAGTTTATGTTGTATTTCTCCGGTTTGTTGTACTAACATTTTCACATCTTGGCCCGGTTCAGCAGGTTTATTTTGCACTGTGAATGAGTATTTGGCTGGGCAAGAGGGAAATGTGCAGATTGCTTTAATTTGTAAGTATGGAAGATTTTTCTTTCTACTCCAGGGAGTCTTCACATGTAGATATTTAAATGAGAGAGTACAACATGGATTTTTTGTTCGAAAGCATTCATACACATGGTTTGTCCAAGGTTGTCTTAACTTAGAGCCTATTAGTGGCTTGATTCTATCCCACACTTTTCTTTCCATAGAGATAGAAAATGTCTTTTTTACCTCTGGACATTGTCTCCAAACACTGACTCCAGGCTCTCCGTCCTGTACCATCATGGCCTCAGGTGTACTGTTTAGACCCTCTGACTCAGTGTCTGGCTGTAATGGGACATCTGTGGGCTCTTCGTATATTTGCTGAAATGGGACATCTGTGGGCTGTTCATTTACAGGCTGTGAGGTTTCCGCATCTGTGGTACATTAGTTTCATAAATTAGTAAATCTTCCATATTTAGATGCTTAAAATGACTGAAAATTATGTTTTTTTTGGCCTTTACATTTTCAAGTGTCTTATGGTCAACAAGGCAGCATATATTTGATTAAAAATACAAAACATACAGTACAATTGTGAAATATTATTCCAATATAAAACAGCTGTTTGTGAATATAGTAAAGTGTAATTTATTCCTGTGATCAAAGCTGAATTTTCAGCATCATTACTTTAGTGTTCAGTGTCACATGATCCTTCAGAAATCATTCTATTATGCTGATTTGATGCTCAATAAATATGTATTATTATTATTATCAATGATAAAAACATTTGTTTTCAGGATTCTTTGATTAATAGAAAGTTCTAAAGAACAGCATTTATTTGAAATATAATCGTTTGTAACATAAAAAAAATCTTTTACTGTCACTTTTCATTAATTTAATGGCTCTTTGCTGAATAAATGTATTAATTAAAAAAATTGTTTAAAAAAAAAACAAACCTCTGAATTGTAATGTATAATGTTACAAAAGTGTTATATTACATATAAATTGTGTTGTTTTGAACTTTCTATTAATCAAAAAATCCTGAAAAGAAATTGTACCCAAATGTTTTCATCACTGATAATAATAAATATCATCATATTACTATGATTTCTGAATGTGACACTGAACACTGAAGTAATGATGCTTTCCTCCACCCCAGATGTAAATTAAAGAAGCCATAAATAATATTTTACAAACAAAGCACAAAATTATTGTGCATTTACTGTTATAGAGAATGAGGAGTTACGTCACAATGTTTTCACTCCGCGTTGCATTTCGGGAAGATTAATATGCTATCCGTTGCTATGGTAACTTCTTCAGCGAGCCCGAGATACAGAGCAACAGAGAGATAGCAGATTCATTTAATAAATAAATTTTGCGATACAGCGCAGTTTTACGGGAATACATGGAGAAGGTGAATATAAAGATAAATATAAAGGTAATTGGTAAAAGGTCTTTTTAGCTCACAATTCTGGCTTTTTTCTCTCAATTCCTATAGTTTATATATCACAATTCTGAGAAAAAAAATCTGAATTGTGAGATGTAAACTCACAATTGCAAAATAAAAAAAAAAAGAATTGTGAGATAAAAAGTCATTATGTGGCAGAAAAAAGCTTCCTTAGAAACCAAAAGACATGTATGTTAGATGTTAAATGTCAATGTTTTCAATTCAGTAAAAGCTTCATACTACAACGATTTTACTACAACAGATTAGTTCACTTTCAAATTCAAATTTCCTGATAATTTTCTCACCCCCATGTCATCCAAGATGTCCATGTGCTTCTCTCTTCAGTCGAAAAGAAATTAAGGTTTTTATACGTTTTAACCATAAACACTCATCTTGAACTAGCTCCCTTCTTCTTCTATATTTGAATTCCATCAGTGTAGACGCTGCTAAGTGTATTACTGCCCTCCACAGGTCAAACTTTGAACTAAATTCTCATATACAATATGCTTGTGCAAGTATATAACAATTAGTTTAAACTTTGACCTGTGGAGGGCAGTAATACACTTAGCAGTGTCTACACTGCCTGAATTCTAATATAGAAGAAGAAGAGAGCTAGTTCAAGATGAGCATTTATGATTAAAACATATATCATTTAAAATACAAATTTAGAAAATGACCGATCATTTTGCTTCTTCCTCGTCTGGTATCGTTTAAAGCTTTTTGAAGCTGCACTGAAACTGTAATTTTGACCTTCAACCATTTGGAGTCCATTGAAGTCCACTATAAAGAGAAAAATCCTGGAATGTTTTCATCAAAAACCTTCATTTCTTTTCGACTGAAGAGAGAAGGACATGGACATCTTGGATAACATAGGGGTTAGGAAATTATTAGGAAATTTGAATTTGAAAGTGGACTAATCCTTTAATTTACTAAGACAGTGTTATTAACAAATCAAAACACCACAATAAAGCATATACGCACAGAAAACCAGATGAGCCCAGAATATGAACGCAACACATTTAATTACACATGTTTTCCTCCCATAAAGAAAAAGACAGTGCCAGTAAAAGACCAAACTTAGTAAACACTATACTAAATAAAGCTGCAAGCAGCGATGACAGGCCAAAGCCCGGAGGCACCGCCACCCCGGTGGCTTCAGGGCAACTGTGCACGGCGGACAATGGGGATTTAAAACAGTTAAACATAAAAGGACTATGTCAAATTCACACCACATTTACTGCAGCAGCTGATGCTCATATGATCACAAACCACAACAGCCACATCCATGAAATCGTTTAAATTGAGATGACTTTCATGTCATAGAATGTCATAAGTCAATTTCAAATGAGTGCAGAATATCATCGTAATCTGTGATGTCTGTTTTTTTCTCAAACAACCTCTAGAAAAATTTTAGATCAAATTATATATTATTATTTGTGCAAACTCCACAGTGCTGTGAGAAATCTAATCCAGCCTTAAAGGATTAGTCCACTTTTAAATAAACTTTTGCTGATAATTTACTCACCCCCATGACATCCGCAATAAATAAAAAAGTTTAAGTTTTATAAGCACAAATGCTCGCATTGCTCTGTTCTGCGATGCGCATTCGTGACGTCACGTAATACGCAATTACGTTGAAAAGGTCATGCTTGACGTAGGCGGAAGTACCGATTCGGTGTTTACAAGTTGAACGTACAAATACTAAGTCAAACGCCGTTTACAAAAAAAGGTAAAACAACAATGTCGAACAATTTTAAGCTTCGAGGAGAAGATGAGTTTTTCACCCTGCCCTACCTTTTTGAACCGGAATACACAGAGGAAGAAATTAGACAGATGGAAGAGACTGCTGCGGCGACACACCTCTCAAGCATCGGGCAGATGAAGATCTAACGAGACGTGGTGGTGCACTTGTGGCAAATGCCAAACATTGCCCACAGAGGAAAAATCTCAATGCTGCCATGACTGGACAATTTCAATCCCGCCATTAGAATCAATGGGTGAGTCCCTGTTTCCATCTCACTGCATTACCGGACAAAATGGATTTCCACCGTTACTGAGCAACAGCGTTTTAAGGGGGTCGCACACAGGACGCGAAGCCGGATTCACAATAGTCACATCCATGTGATCAGTATCCTATAACAAACACACAGGTGAAGTTTCATAAAAATCAATAAATGTATGCTGACGTTATAACCAGGGCTTGACATTAACTTTTTTGCTCACCAGCCACTGTGGCTAGTGGTTTTCCAAAGTTACTAGCCACTCAGCATTTTAACTGGCCACAATTTTGATGTTGGTAAATTACATTTTATATGATTAAAGTTGACTTTGTTATGCTTAAATTACTTTATTTTGAGTCATTTTACTTGATTTAGAAGATTTAAAACCCTTTCAAACTTTTAAATGCAGATTGACCACCCAAATCAAGACTACATTGTATATCAGCAGGTATGTACAGGTGGGCAAGAGGTGGACAATATGGGCTAATATGAGAAATTTTACAAGTTATTTGTGTTAGGCTATATAAAAGAACATAGAAGCAAATTACAAAAACAATAGTAAATTGAAAATAATCTTTTTTCAGATACAGTAGGTTTATTTAACATATAGCCTACATTTATTTAACATCTTTTGTTGTTTGCTTAACATTAATGACAGACAGGTAGGCCTATTTTGGGCTTTTTATTAATTAGCCTAATTGGGCTGCTGCATGCATGGACGTAACTGACACATTGCCAGTTATTACCCACCTGTTTACGTCCACTTAAGCCATAACCGACTGTATTCAAGCGAGATACTCAACACGATGGACATTTAGACATCTGTGTGCACCACAGTCTATGGTGTGCACGTGTATTTGACTATTCAGGCGCGAAGAGAACTGATCGCGCGCGCGACAGAGAGAGAGCGCACGCGAGAGAGTGCTTCTGTTGTGTGTCATTCAGCCTATCCCCCTTCACTAACTGCACGTATAACGAATTGTGTGATTGGACTGTAATTTTGTGCTACGACGATCTTCGATGATCATTTGGCTGTAAACTGAAATTATATTCAACCCGCCAAAGTGGCTAGTGGGAGTGGCTGTCTTACCCGCCACAGCTGAAATCTACCCGCATTTGGCGGGTTGGCGGGTGTTAATGTCAAGCCCTGGTTATAACACATTTCCTGTTTCCCTTTTCTCGCCATAAATTCATTGCCTCGCCACGGCCAAACCGTTCGAGATATCAAAAATCCACTTGCAATTTAGCATCCTCAATGTCTTGACTTCAAGCTGACCGAGTTTGGTCGTGATAGTATTAATCGTCTAGGAGGAGTATATCAAATTCCAGAGCATGCGTTTTCCAAACAACCCATAATAACTGACTTCCTGTTGAGCCAGCGTATAACTTAGAGCAGGGATGGGCAACTCCGGTCCTGAAGGGCCACTGTCCTGCATGGTTTAGCTCCAACCACGATTAAACTCACCTGCCTGTAGCTTTCTAGTAATCCTAAGACATTGATTAGCTTGTTCAGGTGTGTTTGATTAGGGTTGGAGCTAAACTCTGCAGGACAGTGGCCCTCCAGGACCGAAGTTGCCCATGCCTGACTTAGAGTATGAAAGTTGTTAGGCCCGATGAGTTTTATATGTGTACCGAGATTCATACAAATTCGAGCAAGCGTGTTTGATATATGGACCAAGTTTTTAGACACCGTTCAAGGGGGCGCTGTCGAGCCCTCCTGCCACGCCCAGGTACCGGCTTCTGCCCGGCCACGATGGCTGACAATTCTGATGTGTGTGCAAAGTTTCAAGAGTTTTTGAGCATGTTAAGGGCCCCAAAAATGCCCGAATAGTCGGAAAAAAATGTTTTTCCTAAGGAAAACAATAGGGCTTTCAGCCTTTGGCTTTGGCCCTAATAAAGCATAATACACAGAAAAATTGTCATGAGCCGAATTTGATCTTTTAATATCACTAGTAGCCTAGGCCAGGGGTTCCCAAACTTTTCAGCCCAAGACTCCCAAAATAACGATGCCAGTGACTCGCGACCCCCATTATCTTCGGAGGTGGTTAAAGTACACAGCGCAATGGCGCACACGCACTAACGCCTGTTTCACACATAGGCTACTCTGTTTGCGGTGCGTAATTTTTTCCGTGCCCATATTAACGGATTAGAGCGTTCAGCACACGGATGCAGTCCGGCAGTGCGTTCCACAAGCGCACCTTGTAGCGATCGTTTTTGCTGCGCTGCACCGCGCTGAATTAAAACGATAGCGCACTGTTCGCATTAAAATAAACATGTATTGACGCAAAAAACTAGTAATTTCACCATAGATACATATAATTTAAAGTCTACACAGTCAACATGACTTTTTTGCCTCGGGTAAAGCAAGGAAACGGGCACATTACCTGGCATTTAGGTGAACAAGGAGACATAAGATAGCACTTGTCTCTTCGTGAAGGTGGAAAAACAAAGTTCTGTATGGCCTGAGGGATTTCTTGTAAAAAGATTTAAAAGAAAAGAAAAGACAAGAGTTGCCTGTTTTTGTCTATTTTAAGTTTTACTTTCAAATGTTTGTGATTTTAACATAAAGCTTATGTTTAAATGTTTTGCCACTTGCGTGAGCAACGTAATATATAAATCAAAAGTATTACTTTATATAAAGTAATGAATTGAATAAAACGTTTAAAAATGTAGTGCGTTTAAACGTGACATCTATGTGTATACAAAGAGAATCGCAATGCTGACAAGCCATGTTCAGTAACAACTTTTGGATCTGAAATAAAAATAAGTAAATGTTGTGTTTGTGATAAACAGCCACGGATCAGTTGCGCACTGCAAACGCGGCATATGTGAAAGCACAACGCGTGCTGCTCCGCATATCAACTGAAAAAGGCATGACGGTGGTTAACCAACATTTATTTTCGACAAAAATAATATCCAAAGCTTAAAGCCTAGAGAATTACCTAACGTGCACATCTGAATGTTTAACATGGTGCTGTAAACTGACCTGCTGCAGCTGATGCTGTTGCTACTATGTCGTTAATCTGTCGTAATCACCTCAGGCCCAGCTAACAGGGAACGTTCCCAGAACATTCACTAACGTTCTTTAAAAGTTGTGTGAATGTTAGTACAAAACGTTATTAAAATAATGTTTTTGGAACGTTCTTATAACGTTATTAACGTTCTTATAACGTTTAGAGAAAACGTNATTTGCATGGTTTTTGTTTTTAATTTAACTCCTATTTTTAGTTTTCCGTTACATTAATGATAAAATCTGCTATTTCTAATCATTTAAAAAAAATGTTTTATTATTTCTGGAAGTCATCTCGCGACCCCCCGATAGGACTGACTGCAGAACCGCAGAACCACACGTCATGACAGTCTGAGGACGACAGCGCCAGACTAACAGCCTGAGGGCGGAGCAAATTTATCTTCTTAGGCATTGCTCCATTTTGAGCTTTTTAAAGTTTAAAACCATGTCAAATATTGTATTAAAACGATCTAACTGATATATAGATAGATAGATACTCGCATTGTGTTAATAGCTTAATCCTATGTATATAATATGTATACACACAAACACAAAGTTNATATATATACAGTATATATAATATAGCCTATGTGTGTGTATTAAAACCCTCATGTAACCTTTTAATATTTTATAAGTTCATCAATTTGTTTTGTCTTAAATAACTGAATACTAATTGAACACAAAGCTTAAACTACGGTGGCCGAGAGAGCTCAACGCGCTGAAAATGAAGAAAACACATGCAAATAAAAAAAACACCAGCAAATAAAGAAAACATCTTTTTTTTTGACTTTTGCAGCGTGTTTCACTATTTGTAAGTGTTGTGACTTTTGCAGCGCGTTTCACTATTTGTAAGTGTTGTGACTTTTGCAGCGCGTTTGTCTATTTGTAAGTGTTGTGGAATTTGCAGCGCGTTTGTCTATTTGTAAGTGTTGTGGAATTTGCAGCGCGTTTGTCTATTTGTAAGTGTTGTGGAATTTGCAGCGCGTTTGTCTATTTGTAAGTGTTGTGGAATTTGCAGCGCGTTTGTCTATTTGTAAGTGTTGTGGAATTTGCAGCGCGTTTGTCTATTTGTAAGTGTTGTGGAATTTGCAGCGCGTTTGTCTATTTGTAAGTGTTGTGGAATTTGCAGCGCGTTTGTCTATTTGTAAGTGTTGTGGAATTTGCAGCGCGTTTGTCTATTTGTAAGTGTTGTGGAATTTGCAGCGCGTTTGTCTATTTGTAAGTGTTGTGGAATTTGCAGCGCGTTTGTCTATTTGTAAGTGTTGTGGAATTTGCAGCGCGTTTGTCTATTTGTAAGTGTTGTGGAATTTGCAGCGCGTTTGTCTATTTGTAAGTGTTGTGGAATTTGCAGCGCGTTTGTCTATTTGTAAGTGTTGTGGAATTTGCAGCGCGTTTGTCTATTTGTAAGTGTTGTGGAATTTGCAGCGCGTTTGTCTATTTGTAAGTGTTGTGGAATTTGCAGCGCGTTTGTCTATTTGTAAGTGTTGTGGAATTTGCAGCGCGTTTGTCTATTTGTAAGTGTTGTGGAATTTGCAGCGCGTTTGTCTATTTGTAAGTGTTGTGGAATTTGCAGCGCGTTTGTCTATTTGTAAGTGTTGTGGAATTTGCAGCGCGTTTGTCTATTTGTAAGTGTTGTGGAATTTGCAGCGCGTTTGTCTATTTGTAAGTGTTGTGGAATTTGCAGCGCGTTTGTCTATTTGTAAGTGTTGTGGAATTTGCAGCGCGTTTGTCTATTTGTAAGTGTTGTGGAATTTGCAGCGCGTTTGTCTATTTGTAAGTGTTGTGGAATTTGCAGCGCGTTTGTCTATTTGTAAGTGTTGTGGAATTTGCAGCGCGTTTGTCTATTTGTAAGTGTTGTGGAATTTGCAGCGCGTTTGTCTATTTGTAAGTGTTGTGGAATTTGCAGCGCGTTTGTCTATTTGTAAGTGTTGTGGAATTTGCAGCGCGTTTGTCTATTTGTAAGTGTTGTGGAATTTGCAGCGCGTTTGTCTATTTGTAAGTGTTGTGGAATTTGCAGCGCGTTTGTCTATTTGTAAGTGTTGTGGAATTTGCAGCGCGTTTGTCTATTTGTAAGTGTTGTGGAATTTGCAGCGCGTTTGTCTATTTGTAAGTGTTGTGGAATTTGCAGCGCGTTTGTCTATTTGTAAGTGTTGTGGAATTTGCAGCGCGTTTGTCTATTTGTAAGTGTTGTGGAATTTGCAGCGCGTTTGTCTATTTGTAAGTGTTGTGGAATTTGCAGCGCGTTTGTCTATTTGTAAGTGTTGTGGAATTTGCAGCGCGTTTGTCTATTTGTAAGTGTTGTGGAATTTGCAGCGCGTTTGTCTATTTGTAAGTGTTGTGGAATTTGCAGCGCGTTTGTCTATTTGTAAGTGTTGTGGAATTTGCAGCGCGTTTGTCTATTTGTAAGTGTTGTGGAATTTGCAGCGCGTTTGTCTATTTGTAAGTGTTGTGGAATTTGCAGCGCGTTTGTCTATTTGTAAGTGTTGTGGAATTTGCAGCGCGTTTGTCTATTTGTAAGTGTTGTGGAATTTGCAGCGCGTTTGTCTATTTGTAAGTGTTGTGGAATTTGCAGCGCGTTTGTCTATTTGTAAGTGTTGTGGAATTTGCAGCGCGTTTGTCTATTTGTAAGTGTTGTGGAATTTGCAGCGCGTTTGTCTATTTGTAAGTGTTGTGGAATTTGCAGCGCGTTTGTCTATTTGTAAGTGTTGTGGAATTTGCAGCGCGTTTGTCTATTTGTAAGTGTTGTGGAATTTGCAGCGCGTTTGTCTATTTGTAAGTGTTGTGGAATTTGCAGCGCGTTTGTCTATTTGTAAGTGTTGTGGAATTTGCAGCGCGTTTGTCTATTTGTAAGTGTTGTGGAATTTGCAGCGCGTTTGTCTATTTGTAAGTGTTGTGGAATTTGCAGCGCGTTTGTCTATTTGTAAGTGTTGTGGAATTTGCAGCGCGTTTGTCTATTTGTAAGTTGTGGAATTTGCAGCGCGTTTCACTATTTGTAAGTGTTGTGGAATTTGCAGCGCGTTTGTCTATTTGTAAGTTGTGGAATTTGCAGCGCGTTTCACTATTTGTAAGTGTAACCCAGGTTAGATGAAGAGAAATTGAAGGGAATTATTTAATTTATTCACAGTCAGTAACATCATATTTCGCTTAATAAAAGTTGAGAAGAAGTGTTAAAGTTAAGAACATTTGAAAAAATAGTGAATTTACCCTATTTAGTAAATTGGTGATTAACCAATGAGAGCTCTTTGTCATCGCGCGCTCTGCGTGTCATCGAGCATGCGCAATGACAGAAGAGACGAGTTGATGGAGAAAAGACGTGATCTGATCTTCGTGATCAAACTTGATTTAAATATAGATAAGAAAAATCCTTTGAATATTCTACAAACGTTTAAATTCATTTATTTTGAGGCATCCAGCATCTGAAGACATCGATTGAACATTGTTGAGACGCATTTTACTCGTTGAGTCAGCATAATGTAACCGATAGTAAAGAGGAAAAATGTTTAAAAACTGTGGTTCACTGCAACTGAGTGGTTTAGTTGCAGTAAACTGTGCTTATCGTATTTTTTATTTGTATTTTGACCTTAATACTTATAAACGTCATAGTGAATCGCGTGATTATTGTTCATTGCAATTCACAGACGCCATTGCTGATCACACGCGCATGTGATAAAGACGCGCCTGTGTGAGAGAAAAAACGAACTCCGAGGTAAAAGACTAATACAATTTTTTGTAAAATAAATGTGTATGTTTTAGTTTCATTTTATTATTTCAATCTGAGTGGTTAAAACTGTGGTCATGGTGAACCGCGTGGTTATTGTTCATTTCAGTTCACTGACGCCATTGTAGGCCACACGCGAGTGTAGAGACGCGCCTGTGAGCGAGTAAAATCAATTCATAGAGGTAAATAACTAATGTATAATTTCTTGTAAAAAATTGGATTTGTATGTTTATTATTTTTGTTTGATTTTCAATTCTAAGCGGTCATAGTGAACCGCATGGTTATTACTTGTTCATTGCAGTTCACTGACGCCATTGTTGGTCACGTGTAAAGCCACGCACCTGTGTAAGGAAGAAAAACTTGATTGAGAAGTAAATGAGTAATATATAATTTCTTATAGAAATGGTAATTTTATATCTTAGTTGTTATTTGGATTGTTTTGATCTTTGATGTGAAATTCATTTTCAAATTCACTAAATGAATGTTCTGGTCTGTGATCAGGCCAGGTTTTTTTCCTTCCATGGTTTTTTTTCTATTTTTTTCTCTTTCTTCTATTTTTTCTTCTTTCTTCACTCTACGGATTCGCGATACTCCTGTGATCGTCTGTGACATCCTGTAAAACTTCACATTTGATGGCGAGCCAACCAAAATCTGCTACGGAGGAAAAAGGACGACACATCATAAAGAAGAGAACAATATCCTTTCTTTGAATTTATCATTCTTGCTTGGATAAAGCAAGACACTTTCAACCTAAAGAACTATTAGAATCCCTTCCTTGAGGGAATTTACTGAACAGAACGGGAAAAGAGAAAAGGAAACTGATCAGTACTACACAGAACATTGAGCTCTTAATAGTATACCGGTAACCCATTTGATTACCATTGAAGTCCTTATTGGATTATCTGTGAGATTTTTGTGAGAGAAATTAATTTTCCTATCTGTTTTCTTTTTTTTCTTTTCTTTCTCCTCTTTCTAATATTGAAATGACCGGTCCTTGTATATTTTTGGGGTGAAAAGAGTGCACTCAAGGGAAATTTTCAAAGCCAATCTTTATTGTATATTGTTCATATGAAATTGTAATTTACTTGCTTTTGTTCTTTAGTAATTTTCAAATTATATTTCAAGATCAAATTATATTTCAAAATCAAATTTAATTGTTGTCTGTCTGTTATTTCTCACCACAACCCGCCACCTTCTTTTACGATCCCTAAATCTTCTGATAAATTCAACTCAATCTTTAAATTGTCAGCAATTCTTTAAAGGGTGCTACATAAGTGTTGTGGAATTTGCAGCGCGTTTCACTATTTGTAAGTGTTGTGGAATTTGCAGCGCGTTTCACTATTTGTAAGTGTTGTGGAATTTGCAGCGCGTTTCACTATTTGTAAGTTGTGACTTTTGCAGCGCGTTTCACTTTGTAAGTGTTGTGGAATTTGCAGCATGTGTTGTCAAACTGATGATGTTTTCTTTATTTGCATGTGTTTTCTTCATTTGCAGCGCGTTGAGCTCTCTCGGCCACCGTATTAAACACTAAAAATGATAAACATTTATTAATTTGTCATAAAATGTATATATTTTACTCAAGAATTTCAGAATGAACCATTGTTTTTCACAATATATAACTACACAGTTGTACACTAGATTGCATGAATTGAGCAAATTCAGATCCATCAAACCCAAAAACAAAACAAAACACAAAAGTTATTTATTTAATTTTAATAAAATGTACTTTTCCCAATAAGCAGAAAAGCGTTATATAGCTACTAGCTGAGCTTTGCTCTAAAAAATTACAAAATAAAACCAAAGAGTGTAAATTGAACAGCAGGTACATGATGACAAATTAAATCTTCTAAATTATAATTCTCCATAAACATGCAATTAATTACAAGACTGTTTTTGTCCAGACACTCAAACATACAGTACAGTCCAAAAGTTTGGAACCACTAAGATTTTTAATGTTTTTAAAAGAAGTTTCGTCTGCTCACCAAGGCTACATTTATTTAATTAAAAATACAGTAAAAAACAGTAATATTGTGAAATATTATTACAATTTAAAATAACTGTTTTCTATTTGAATATATTTCACAAAGTAATTTATTCCTGTGATGCAAAGCTGAATTTTCAGCATCATTACTCCAGTCTTCAGTGTCACATGATCCTTCAGAAATCATTCTAATATGCTGATCTGCTGCTCAAGAAACATTTAATGTGTACAATTGTACAAAATATTTGTGTACAATATTTTTTTTCAGGATTATTTGATGAATAGAAAGTTCAAAAAGAACAGTGTTTATCTGAAATCTAATCTTTTGTAACATTATAAATGTCTTTACTGCCACTTTTGATTGATTTAATGCATCCTATATATACATATATATAAACACTTCTCTAATCTCTATGAAATTTCATCTCATTCACTCATATTTTCCTGTCGTCATCATAACGTGTTATTGAAAGCAACAATTGCGAAAAATCTCACAAAGCCTCCTAAAGCCTGTGCGGTATTACTGCCCCCTAGAGGAACATGATGCAGTTGTCTTGACAAATTCAAACGTCGAAGTTGAATGCACACCTTCAAATTCACTTCAAAAAGGCTGTTGTCCATGGAGGTATGAACATTTCTTTTATATTCTGAATTTAAAATGTTGTTTTTGCAATGCAGTAAGTAGTAATTTTGACTTTAGAAGAACAAAATTTGTTTTTTATGCAATGCGATTTTTATGGTTATATATTTAAGTTTTTCTGTTTTGATTTTGCAATGAATCACCCCAAGACAATGGAAGCTGTTATTCCAAATCTTTTCAGGAATAACTTAATAATATTCTATTTATTTAGTTTTAGAATGTTCCACAACAGTTGACCGGCTCTGTGGGATCTTCATGTTAATGGTAAGAAAAAGAAGGGAAAGTTAAAAGTTTTTAAAAATGTATGAACTTCTCTTTTCATTAGAATGAAAAACAAATATGAGGGCTTTTCATACTTTAAATAGTTAACCCTGGGTGATTGTAAACCCCAGGTAAACAGAATCCTGGGTCATCTTGATTCATGTTTCACACTGATCATCATTTACCTGGGGGTAACTATTAATTCTGAGTATTCATACGCAGCATTTCACACTGTACATTACTAAGCCCTGGGTTAGGCTCCTTATTTGCATATTTGCAGTGCCAGTGTCACTGATTGGAAGAACAAAGCACACAATATGTTTACATAAATGCTCAGGCATTGCGCATCCTCATTACATATAGTCAACTTCACTATCAAGTTGATCCTGAATGGACATTTCAGACTATAAAGAATTAAACAGTATTTTCTGCACTGCAATTGTTGCATTTTCTGTCAGCATTTGTTGTTTTTTTCTTTACAATGCTGAATTTTCTATTTATATTCAATGCACAGTGTTTCTGTGACTGTCAAAAGCATGTAAATATACAAGCGTGGAGCATTACTTTACCCACGGTTAAAAGTGGTGTTTAGGTCAACGGTAACGCGGGGTAAAGTGCAGAGTGAAAAGCCATGTAAATTGCTTGCCTTTTAAAAAATAAAAAAAATTAAAACTGAACATGATTGATTAATTTCATTAGTGACAGGGTATGATTTGTCTTCAATATATAAACATGAGAAAAACAGAATGTCAAAACTTTATTATTCATGCTGTGCTGCATCCTGACTACAACACAAAGTTTTGTTAAATACACTTCTAATAAAAATAACCCTTCTCTCATGAAGGAGCCGTGGATCACAGAAGACCTCTGCGCTGCACAACAAGTCTTCAAGGGTTTAGTGGAAGAGCTGTGCTTTCTGATATTGAAATAGGAAGACCAGGAACAAGCCCTTCTTCAACTTTCACAGGCTGAAACGGATGATGACAGACAACTGGCCAAAGAGCCTTTAGTGTTTTGCTTACAAATTAAGGATGATATGGACATACAGTACAGACCAAAAGTTTGGAACCACTAAGATTTTTTATGTTTTTAAAAGAAGTTTCGTCTGCTCACCAAGGCTACATTTATTTAATTAAAAATACAGTAAAAAACAGTAATATTGTGAAATATTATTACAATTTATATTTGACAAAGTAATTTATTCCTGTGATGCAAAGCTGAATTTTCAGCATCATTACTCCAGTCTTCAGTGTCACATGATCCTTCAGAAATCATTCTAATATGCTGATTTGCTGCTCAATAAACATTTATGATTATTATCAATGTTGAAAACAGTTGTGTACTTTTTTTTTCAGGATTCCTTGATGAATAGAAAGTTCAAAAGAACAGCATTTATCTGAAATACAAAGCTTCTGTAGCATTATACACTACCGTTCAAAAGTTTGGGGTCAGTAAGAATTTTTATTTTTTTAAACAGATATTTTAAATTGTAATAATATTTCACAATATTACTGTTTTTACTGTATTTTTAATTAAATAAATGTAGCCTTGGTGAGCAGACGAAACTTCTTTTAAAAACATTAAAAATCTTAGTGGTTCCAAACTTTTGGACTGAACTGTATATATCCAGAAATATCCAGGGTGTGAGCGGTCCTGCTTCTCATTATGAATCAGAGGATCAGGTCTGCCTGAAGAGAACTGCCAGCCGATCATTTCCCCAGCACGTCGCGAAAAACACTCCCTGCATCCCAATGTGCATACTATCCACCCTAAATAGTATTGAATATTACTAATGTCACACAGCCTGCTATTTAGGATGGATAGTATGCACATTGAGACGCAGGCGGGCCGTGTGTCCACCAAAGCGTTTTTTCCAGCTGCTAGCGTACTTTTTCAATTGTTTTCAATGGGAACGCCGCCCTTTTTAAACGCCAGGAGCGCAACGAGGCGCTGAGCGTCTTTTTCACGCTCAAGCGCTGAGAGCTCGGCGTTTTTTACTGGTGGTCACCGGCTCGAGTTGAAGAATGTTCAACTTTGAGTAAAACGCTGCGCTCATCACTGTCACTTTTTAGCCAGCCGTCCAATCAGAGTGGAGGGGGGGCGGGACAAATACAACACCGACCAACTGTCACATTCTTGCTGTACAGCGACATCAACAATAGTGATGGGCATTCCGGCTCTTTTTCGTGAGCCGGCTCGTTTGACTCAGCTCACTGAAAAGAGCCGGCTCTTTTGGCTCACAAACGGCTCTTTAAATAATACATGTTTTAATTATGACTTTGACTATGATAGGTGTGAAAACAGTTCTAATTAAATTATTAAATGAAATCATACAATGTCTCACAATTTCTTTAAAAATGCATTGATTTGTTATAAAAAAAGAATACTATTAAACATTTGTAATTAAATTACAACATTTTAATGTATAGAAACAACATTCAAAACAAATACAATCTGAACAACATAATAGAACCCATATTAAATATTAAAGAAAAATAAATAACTGAAAGGATTAAACTGGTCCCTCTTTCTCTCTCTTTTTTATTGACATATGAACTCTCACTAGTTATATTATGCATAACTAGCATGAACACACACAATGTTGGCCATATTTTTATTTTATGAGAGATTTGCATTCAGAAATGCAAGCTCCCTCACTTTCGACGGGCTGATGCGGTTTCTTCTCTCGGTAATTATTTGTCCTGTTTTCGAGAACCCTTTCAGAGGTTGTGCGTAGGACCGGCTTTAAATGAAATTTTTATTTGGCAAATTCTACATTGTGCTTTCACATTGCCTACATCATTAAAATGATTCCAAATGACGCTGTGCTTCCGACTCATTTTCCTGCTTTTGTTTTTTTACAGCTGTTTTTCCTCTCCTCCGAGTTTCGACTAGGCTACTCTGTCTGTGTGTGAGAGAGAGTTGGCTCGGCCCTCCCTCGCAGTATAATTGGTTGACACCGCGTGTATGATTGACAGGAACAGACCGTGACGCTGATCAGACAGTTGAAACAAATGAGTGTGTGCGCCTAGGCTTATATAATTATAATTTTTGTGTTGTTCTTTGAATTATTAGTCTATTGTTTTAATTAAAATTAAAATCATTCATTACATAATGATTTAATTTCTATAAGCTATATTTTTAAAAATAGAGTCGGCTCTTCAGATATGTGAGCCGGCTCCCGACGTTCACGTAAAAGAGCCGGCTCTTAGAGCCGGCTCGTTCGCGAACGACCCATCACTAATCAACAAACAGAAACAAAATGGATGAGAAATTAATATTGCGGGTCTCCTAACATACATAGCAAGTAATTCCACATTGTGTGAACATTTTTAGTCTGAAACAAATTCTGAAGCAAAATCAGTTATTAGTAACAGTGACGCGGATATTCCGTATCATAGCAACAAAGCGTCTCAACGGAAAAAACAGCTGCGCAGCTGAAGCGCTCACAGATATGCGTTTTAAGCAGAGCGCCTAGCGTTTTCAGCCGGCTAAAAACGCTTTTGTGGACACGGGGCCCTAATGAGAGCTCTGTAGTCTCACCAATAAATCACCAAGACCGTTCAAACATTTTCACGACATTTAATTCTTAAAAAGACTTTGATTCCCGAACTGGTTCTTGGCTCGGCTAATCTATCACTGTTTACCGGAAAAACTTTTACCCGGCGCCGGAAGCTAAAAACTCGGAAGTGTGAATATAGGAAATATAAGAGTTGTTTCTAAAATTAAACAACTATCTTTATAGGTTATTTTGGGGTTGTTTCTTACTGTTTTATAAACCAATGTACAGTAAAATAATGTAATGTACAGTCAAAAGTGCCATTTCTAAAAGTTAAATAATTGGCTTTTACAGTATATTATATATATATATATACACACACACACACACATACAAATGTTGCTCATAACTTAAGCTATACACTATAGCTACTATATGCCAATAATCCAAATAGCTGTTTGATTTATTAGTAGTATTGACATCAATCTGCAGTTACGACATCCTTTTATAACAGAATTAAAGTAAAGTGATTTCTGAATGATGTGTGAAGGCATCTGAAGAAGCGAGAGTTCGCCGAGAGGTGTTGGTTGTTATTCACAGCTCTGACTGTAATACTGATGCCATTGGCCAGATCAAGCCCGTCCTCCATATCTCTCTCTGTTGATCCCGCGACAAAACAACGACTGGACATGACAGCTGCACGGTGACAGCACTAAAGAGGAGCTGTGCCTACCCGTGAACCTATTAACATTTCAAATTAGACCCGATAATGGGTTTTATTTCACATTTGTTCCGTATGAACGGCAGCAGCCTCTTGAACACACGAGGTCTGCCTACACTTGCTCTGCGCTGAGCGGCTTCAGGCTAAGCTAGCTCGCGATCTCCTAATCATTTCTAAAGCACGGGCTTTATTTTTTTAACGCATTGACTTATTGTAGATTTTGTTATTGTTTTTTAAAACACGCAAGTATGGCTCACACGGGTGGAGCGGAAGACGCGACTGCAGGCAGCGGTTGCTCGATGAAGCTGCGCTCAAGCGTCGGCCTCAGGAGCGGATCGTGCTCCAGCGAGAGGCACGAGCAGCTCCGCGCGGTGAAATCGACGCTGCTTGAGCGCTTGGGACCGCACGAGCGCCTGCTCACCTATCTGCAGTCTGTATTATTGTGGGAGAGACCCATTCACAGCGTCCTATTGTACACGGCCGCCAATGTCACGTTCTGGTGAGTAGATGAGCTTTATCTCCATGGATTTATCTCCACTCGGGCTCTGTTTACAACCTGGTGCTTACAGTTGAAACGTTTACATTATTCATGAACATTTTGAGGATCTTGTCTAAGCCTTTCTTGTTTTATCTGGATGCATACGTGTCTTGCTTGCTTGTTGTCATGTTTTAACACTTTAAGACTAGAAACAGATGGTCAGACTGGGTGCCTATATTTAGACAGTGGACTGCGTTTCCAAAAAGCATCGTGAGCTCAGTTTAACGTAGTGAACATTGGTGGTCTCCACGATCAACTTGGGTTTACTAATGCATGTTGAGCAGAGATATGTTTGTACTGTTTGTTTGTTATTGGCATTAATCAGCAGCATGTGTCCTATATATGTAGCCTGTCTTCCACCTCCCATAAATGCACTGTGTTCCCAAACCGGTTGGCTAGGCCTGGTCTTACAGTGGTGTGGTCTTGTTGGTCACTGTGATTTTGCCAAGTAATTCATGTTCCTGGATCAACGTAGTTTAGTCTTAACCCTACCACTAAACCTAACCCTACCCTTAAACCTAACCTTACCCTTAAACCTAACCCTACCCGTAAATTATCACTAAAATCAGAGGGAAATGACAGGTGAATAACTGATGTGGAAGCACCTAACCCTGGTTGTAAGCCTAAACCTTACATAAACTATAAACTTGTCCCTCAAATCTGATTGGTTGAATGGAATGTTGTTTCAGGATCAACAATGATGTTGATCCAGGAACATGTTGTACTTTGTGAAATCACATTCACTGATCTGGTTCATGCCTTAAGACTTTTCTCAGGCCAGCCTAACATGGGACGTCATGTGCTGTGTGTGTACACACACTATGACATTTGTGCTTCTAAAGTCAATATAAATTCATAATGGACCCTATTTACTTTCTTAATGCACATCCTGGTCGTATTATGAGTGATTTAGCTGTGCTTGTTATTACAAAGATAATGGTTTGTCTTGGTAATCTTTAATCTTTTTAAAAATTCAATAAAATTTCAATTCACATTTATTTTGATAGCGGTTTTCACAATACGTATCGTTTCAAAGCAGCTTTACAGAGAATGCATGTCAACATTACAATTTAGTGTCATAATTTGTGTCCAAATTATGTAATTTCAGAAATGTACATATACAAATCACGCAGTTAGCTTACAATATATTCATTTCAGCAATGTATTAATTTAAAGGATTAGTTCACTTTCATATTAAAATTTCCTGATAATTTACTCACCCCCATGTCATCCAAGATGTCCATGTCCTTCTTTCTTCAGTCGAAAAGAAATTAAGGTTTTTGAGGAAAACATTCCAGGATTTTTCTATTTATAGTGGACTTCAATAGACCCCAAATGGTTGAAGGTCAAAATTACAGTTTCAGTGCTGCTTCGAAGGGCTTTAAAGTCGGCATGAAATCAAAATTGACCATTCTTATTTTTTTATGGAATATTGTAGTATTTATTATCAATAATTTATCAGTGCACTTCATAATTTTTTTTAAATTCATGTGCCCTCATAATCTTTAATCAAAAACATTAACCTCCCCTCCTCCTTCAAAACAACTCATCGTCTCTTCCTGTCACATGCTATGGCACGAGGGTGGAGCTATCTGGAATTGCCAGCAGATCCAGTGACGTATGGGGTAAATGCTGTCGCTGGGGTAAGCTTCACTTTATAGAGATGAATGAGAGCAAGCGACCGGAGCGTTTTTAGATTCATTCCTGTGGAAGTTGAGCGTCACACTTAACTTACACGTGAGCGTAAGGCTCAACTTCCATAGGAATGAAACGAAAAAAGCTTACGCTGTATGTCCTACACCTTCCCTATTCAAATTACGGAACGAACGCGGCGCCAGTTCTGTTTTTTCTGTAAGTTGAATAGGGAAGGTGTAGGACATAGTGTAAGCTTTTTGAAGAATACGGAAGGCGGTCTGGCGGAAGCACTTGCGAGGCAATCATTTGTGTTTATATATATATATATTTAGAAAATGACCGATCGTTTCGCTAGATAAGACCCTTATTCCTCGTCTGGTATCATTTAAAGCCCTTTGAAGCTGCACTGAAACTGTAATTTTGACCTTCAACCGTTTGGGGACTATTGAAGTCCATTATAAAGAGAATAATCCTGGAATATTTTCATCAAAAACCTTAATTTCTTTTCGACTGAAGAAAGAAGGACATGGACATCTTGGATGACATGGGGGTAAATTATCAGGAAATTTTTATTTGAAAGTGAATTAATCCTTTAAGGTAGAAACAATGAGCTTGTGGAAGTAATGAACACATGTTAATGATGAGGATATACAGCAAAATTTGGAATGTTGCATGTTGATCCAGAGTTTGCTTCATTTGAAGTCTTCGCAGGGGTTGGCGCTGTCTCTTCTTCTTTTTTTTTTTAGATATATTTGACCGTAAAGATGTAAAACTGTAATGTAATTTCATGCTGACTAAATGCTATAAAGTCTGAAAAGCTTTAATTGAAATGCTTCAGCAAGGAAAGCTGTACAGGGAAGACAAAATTGGCATAGGCTGGATGGCTCTCTCTTTTTCTTCTGTTCAGGCATGAAGTCTTCATTCACTTAGTGCAGTCACCCTCTCCATCAGAGAAATATTCCCCCTGATCTTATTATCTCCTTTTATTTGCCTCAGTGAGCAGCAGAGGAACACCGCTTGTGGTATTTTTGTGTCTGTAGAGGCAATTTATTTATCTTGGAGAATGGATACCGAATAGACTGACTGATTTAAAACTTTTTTTTCAGGCCTTAGTAAGATCTTGCCATTAAGAAACATATTCCACCCACAGTCCAGTCCATTCAGAAATCTCAGAATATTTCACGTCCATTTAAATTTGGTTGTAATGCTTTTGACTGGTCACGTGGTTTGGATTCATTGTTTGATCTAGTCATCAAACAGCATTTGCTTATTTCACACAGAGAGATCAGTAGGGTTCAGCTTGGTCTCAAGGCCAGCTCACCTTTTGGTCAAGTAATGTTGCAGATAACAGCAACAGTTAGTCATGCTGCTATGCAACTGTCAGAAATCACAACTGCTCATGTAGAACATGCCGTCTCTGAGATTTGCACAGGAAGACACTGGGACCGGAAATACCTGGTGTTTCACAAGGTTTTGGTCAGAGGGTCCACAACAGAGTTAGTGTTTCAGAATAAAGTGCACATTGTAATTGTTGTTTACTTCACACTGCATCTCTTCTCAGGTTTTTTGCTCTGAGCTCTTTGAGGTTGCTCTTTCTGCTGGCATCAGGTCTGGCTCTGGCTGTATGTGTCGACACATGGAGGAATAAGATCTGGCCTAAAATCAGAGGTAAAATTGACCTTCGTCTCTTGCTTGTGTACAACTACTATCCACGTTTCTAAGACCTTGTAGTCTTATTTGTCTTTCATCTGTCTATCTTAATATTAATCATACTGGCAGTAATTAAAAACCTCTTTATTCTCTGTGCTGTGACCCACTCAAGTTTAATTTTCTTTCTTTCCATTCACTCAGCTCCTAGAGAGTTATGAAAGTGACATTTCCTAGCAGTGCATTTCCAGGAGGTGCATAATATCGACCTGAATCAATATTTTGCATGTAGCTGATACACAGTGGCTTATTAGCATTTGATCTGCATTCTGGGTCAATGTTACTCTCTGAGAACTTGTCAATACACTTAATGTAATTAAGTAAATGGTTAAAAACTAGTAATAACTGAGTCCTCTAACACTCACAAATGTGCCTGAAATTGTTTGTTTTTGGTCTCTTGCAGTTAAAAGACAAGATGAGAGTGAGAATGAAAGGTAATGTCTGGTGTATTTTCTTACTTTTTGAGGTTTTTGATACAAAATTGTTTAATTGTTAATTCTCTCTATTCTTTTTTGATTGGCTTACAGCTGGGGTCTGGTGCAACCTGGGACTTTGAGTGTGCCTGAATTATGCCACCACCTTGCTGAGATTTGGGTTACGGGGTTGTCCTGTGCAACAGATATTGTACAGTTCAAATGGCAAAATCCAGGGAAGGTGAGATTACTCCCAAACCAGCAACACTGTTAAAGTCCCTCTGTAGTCAATAAATGTTATCCCTTAAAACTCATCTTTAATCACCAAAATGACATATTTAAATATTTTTTTCTGCGAAATAAAATTCTTCATGCGTTAAAATAGCTTGAATGTAACTACACCCTTGCTTCATTTAGGGGCCGTTTACATGACACCATTTTCAACTAAAAATGTACAGTGCTCAGGGTAAATGAGTACACCCCCTTTGAAAAATAACATTTTAAACAATATCTCAATGAACATAAAAACAATTTCCAAAATGTTGACAAGACTAAGTTTAATATAACATCTGTTTAACTTATAACATGAAAGTAAGGTTAAAGGTGTTCTAAGCGATGTCACGCGTTTTTAGGCCAAAACATTTTTTGTCACATACAGCAAACATCTCCTCACTATCCGCTAGTTACCTGTCCCCGGAACACACTGTAAAAAAACGCGGTCTCTGTAGTCGCCACAAGCTCCAAAAACAAACTGGTGCAGTCTGGACCACGAAACATAATAAACATGCTCCAGCTAATAACCGACAAGAATGATTTTAAATGCGCGTTCATGACTGTTTCAGGAAGCACGGAGGGGAGGAGGAGGAGGAGGGAGGGTCTAGCTAGCCTCTGTTTTGTTTGACAACACTTCGAATGTCAACAGGAAGTTACTCCACCCAGGATCGCTTAGAGCACCTTTAATAATACTACTTAGATTACACATTTTTCAGTTTTACTTAAATTAGGGTGATGCAAAAATGAGTACACCCCACAACAAAAACTACTACATCTAGTGCTTTGTATGGCCTCCATGATTTTTAATGACAGCACCAAGACTTCTAGGCATGGAATGAACAAATTGGCAACATTTTGCAACACTTTTTCCGTACTTCAAGAATGACCTCTTTTAGAGACTGGGTGCTGGGTGGAGAGTGATGCTCAGCTCGTCTCTTCAGAATTCCCCATAGGTGTTCAACTGGGTTCAGATCAGAAGCCACTGAATCACTTTCACCCTGTTCTTCTTCAGAAATCCAACATGGCCTTAGATGTGTGTTTAGGAAATGTGTGTTTTTTCCATGTTTGAAAAGTGCATGACGACCAAGGGCACGGAGTGATGGTAACATCTTCTCTTTCAGTATAGAGCAGTACATCTGTGAATTCATGATGCCATCAATGAAATGCCGCTCCCCGACACCAGCAGCACTCATGCAGCCCCACATAAGGACACTGCCACCACCATGTTTCACTGTAGGCACCATGCATTTTTCTTTGTAGTCCTCACCTTTGCGACGCCATACAGTTTTGAAG
>RJVU01026577.1:2397245-2409900 GCA_003731715.1 Anabarilius grahami
TAGCAAGGATTCTGATCAAAAGTGACAGTAAAGACATTTATAATGTTACAAAAGATTTCTATTTCAAATAAATGCTGTTCTTTTTAACTTCCTTTTCATCAAACAATTATGAAAACATTTTTTTTATCAGTTTGTGTATGTGTAGTTATAACTGTTTTCAACCTTGATAATAATGTTTCTTG
Organism: Anabarilius grahami; assembly: GCA_003731715.1. Taxonomy (NCBI): domain Eukaryota; kingdom Metazoa; phylum Chordata; class Actinopteri; order Cypriniformes; family Xenocyprididae; genus Anabarilius; species Anabarilius grahami. The sequence continues at coordinate 2,397,428 of RJVU01026577.1, forward strand.
AGCTTTGCCATTATGAATAAACTGCATTTAAAAAAAATATTAAAATAGAGATTTTAAATAATATTTCACAATATTACTGTTTTACTGCATTTTTGATCAAATCAATGCAGCCTTATTAAGCATAAGATAATTCTTTCAAAAACATAAATCATACAATCCCCAAACTTTTGAATGGTAGTGTGTATATTTTAATGTTCACTTGGCTTTTCAATAAAACCCCCTAACAATTCTGCAACAGTGTAACTCAATGACAGCTTTAAATTCTTACACTCACTTTTGCTGGAAAGCTGTGACATATGGTGGAAAACATTCTCAAAGGCTACGCTCACACTGTCAGTCCAAATCCAATTATTTGTGTATCTGATTGGAATCCGGATTAAAATTATTGTCTGTCCACATCATGTATCACAACCGTTCAGATCCGATTTTTGTCTCATATGCCGCTCTTTCATTTTCTGGAATATCTGCATTGGTTTCTATGACATTGACGTCGAGTTGATAGGCATACACCAAAACAACAACAACTTCATGGAGGGGTTTGCAATACAGATATTGTCTTATTTACAACATGACAATGTGTAGCCGCTGCACTGGACTACTGCATCTTCTGAGGCAGCGGCAGAAATGTAGCAGGCTGGTATGCGTGGCTTTATTCAGTGCTGTAGTCTCCACCGGTTTCAAAACATGTCTTCCTTATATTGTCATTTTCTGCTCTTCCGACACTTTGCAACAACACAGCCTTGTTTCTGCAGTGACTTTCAGCATGTTTCCTATAACAACGTCTGACTTTTATGTTTTACGTTGCGTGAGGAAGTCACATAAGTCCGATCAGAGCAGTCAGACTGAAACGGATTTCCAGAAATGCGATTTGAATAGGATTTCAAACCACATATGAATGTAGCTTGAAATGCGATTTGTAACAATTGCGTTTCGTTTGTTTTTTGTTTTTGCCATTCACACTTGCTAAATCTGATCAGATTTCAATTGCATATACAACAAAATCAGATTTGAGCTGACAGTCTGAACGTAGCCAAAGTCTCACAATTTGACATCTTACATTTACATTACATTTATGCATTTGGCAGACGCTTTTATCCAAAGCGACTTACATTGTATTATACTATACATTTGTATCGGAGTATGTGCAATCCCTGGGATCGAACCCATGACCTTGGCATTGCTAGTGTCATGCTCTAACCACTGAGTTACAGGAAAGCTAATCTTTAGGTAGTTACATGACATGACCTTATTGACATTTAAATCAGCTGATATTACAACAATATTCAATACATGACAGCAAGCCAAGTGTTAACATTTGCCAGCCTTATACATGATAAATGAACACAAAATATAGTGTAGAATCAGTGCAAATGAGATTTCTATCCACCGACCTGAATCTCTCCCACACTGGCCCCAAGCCATCCTTATTGTTGTGTTCTGCCCATTTAAATTGTTTTTTTGTAAGTAATGCAAAAAGACCAATTTTGAGCCTTTTAGCATCTCTGGAATATGTTTGATTCATTGGGTGAAGTTTATACAGATAATGTTGCTGTCTTGGGGCAGTCAACAATATATTATGCTTATGTTGCTGACAAATGAATTTCTTGCCCCTCAGGTTTACAAGGAGAGAGAGACTTATGTGAAAGAGTGGAGGAAGAGAAAGAGAATGGTAATGATCCATAAAAGCACCCATTTACAACTTCAAATTCTGCCCAGGAGACAAATTGTCAGCTAATTTTTAATGACACCGACGTAAGGCATGCCTTTATGAAAATGCATTAATTTCCAATTTATTTTTGTTGTCAACACCATAGTTCATTATTGTACAAATTGAAACTGCATATTGTGGTCTCAACTGTCTTAACAAATACCTGTGATGGTGCAATATAACTTAAACTATACAGATATTTAGCTTGAAAGGCTCTTGTACCATGATATGGAACTCCAAGCATAGCTTTTAAGTAATTTTTGTCCTACCAGGTTTCTGATATGGTTGGAGCTATATTAGAGGGGTATCCAAAAAGCAAGAAACAGTTTCTGGTGAGTCATTCCCTTAGAATATTCTGTGTATTGTTTTACTGCCAAATGAAAAACATTAGATCTCTGTCAGTGTAATGTTACCTGAGTCTTCCCTTTTAATCTTGTGTATGTGTTTGAAATCAGGAGGAGGCTGGGATTGAAACAGATGAGGACCATAAAGTGACAATGCCCAACATCTGATGGAGGACTCACTGATTAAATCCAGATGCCGCAGAAATCGTTGCTGGGACACCAGACTTTTAGAAAGGTTGGAAAGTAACAGAGGATTCTGTGACACCAAGAGAACTGTTTTGTTAGAAACCAATCCTATTTATAAAAGTTATGTTGTAAAAGAAAGAACCTGCAAGCTGTAAATAAGTTTGAATATTGTTTATTTTTCAATTAAAAAGTATACCAATACAAAAATATTTCAACCAGATTCTCTTGAAGTCAGAAATGCAGAAGCACAGAGTCTAGTATAGTAGTTCAGCACGACGTAGCCTCGTTTTCATGAGCTAGCATTTCGCTTCAGTGTATGGCTTAATTTGTGAAGACGTCCCTTATTCCAGCACAGGTCAAACAGCTGATTGTACAATCTGTTATTTAAAAAAGATCTTGATACATAAAAATCTGTGTCCTGAGTAGACTTTGATTCTAATTTTCATTATGCCTAAATTAACATTCATTAAAACACAAATAAAAATTGGGCGGTCACACCGTGTGAAGTTGCTACCACGCACGGATGCGACTGTCTTCAATGATAGCTTATGCAGCAGAAAACTTACTGATCACAAGAGCTCAAACCATTAACATAAATGTAGAATAAAACACTGGACATTATTGCGCTACACAGAGCTGAATAAAAATGTACATAAAATGACAATAAGAGGCTTATCTTCCATTATTTGTGCGTAGACACTGCAATCTTTGGTCACAGCATCCCAAGGACAGTGGCTTGAAAGAGGAACAAAGATGGCTTAGCCTTGCCTAACTTTAAATATATTAAAGCATGCGGGACAGCTGTTTTTGGACGTAAAAACCAACTGACAGTGATGCATCACAGTGTAACTAGGCCTCTCAGTTCCCCTTTCCAGCACTAAGCTGTTCGCAAAGGTGAAAATGTAGTTGTGCTTTGGAAAATGAGGTAAAGATGGTAACTGAATGCAACACACCAAGCTTAATCATTCAAAGTCAGCTGTATGGTTTAAAATGCAACAAACTGAGACATTTCACACCTCGGTGTGTGGTTTGTGAAGTTGTTGGACAGCTGGGTGTTCCTCATATTTGTGATTGTATGGTTGCTAGTGTATCTCAGCATCACAACTGCAAACTTGTGAAAATATGAATACTGATGAAACAAACAGATATGATTCAACTTTAGGACTGAGGTGCGTTTGACAACAACCAAACAGAACTTGCATAGTTTAAATTCTTAAACCAGGTGAAGGTGTATGAGGAAACAGAATATGCAATATGTAGTAACAAACATGTTTTTCCTCTTACCTTCCAAATGACTAGTTATAAAATGTATTTAATTTCCACACTTGTTTATTGGAATCACTGCTATAAACACTTCATAATATCAGTCAATACTTGAGCAAGCGCTACTTCATCTCTTCAGAGTTCTTGAACACACCCCAGTCCATTAGTGTGCTGCATAGTGTGTGTGTGATAGAGAGACTGTCCCTGTGTTCTTGAATGAGATATTAGCCTGAGAGACAGACAGATGGACAACTTCAGTACAGCTGACCATTCACCTGCTGCAGCACAGTCACCACATACTCTCTCAGCGTCTGTCAACAATACAGAAAAACATGGTCAGTCTGGGAGATTTCAATGTTTATCTAAACCTGTGCCGTTGATTGACAGAAAAACGGAGGCTATCTGATCATAAAAATAGCAAGTGTAAAATGTCCTTTAAGACAGTTGTTCTCAACCAGGGGGCCTCAGCAAACTTCTAAAGGAACCTCAAGATGGCTGATTTGAAATGAGACAGAACAAGATTTAAAGGGATAGTTCAAACAAAAAATGAAATTCTGTCATTAATTACTCACCCTCATGTCGTTCCATATCCGTAAGACCTTTTGTTCATCTTCGGAACACAAATTAAGATAATGAAATATGAGAGCTTTCTGTTCCTCCATAGAGATCAAACACAACCACCACTTTCAAGGTCCAGAAAGGTGCTTTGTTTGCGCAAAAAAACTGAATTTACCACTTAAGAAAATATTGATCTGCAATGCGCGTTCATGAGAAAATAAAGGCCTTCTGAAGCAAAGCGATGTGTTTGTGTAAAGAAAAAATCCATATTTAACAAGTTATGAAGTAAAATATCTTGCTTCCGCCAGACCGCCTTCTGTATTCAACTTCCAAAGAAAGTGTAAACTGGTGTCGTGTCAGTTAAGCTTTTTCCGTAAGTTGAATAGGGAAGGCGTAGGATGTAGCGTAAGCTTTTTGAACTGTGAAAGTTTTACACTTTCTTTGTAAGTTGAATATGGAAAGCAGTCTGGCAGAAGCTAGATATTTTACTTCATAACTTGTTAAATATGGATATTTTTTTTACACAAATGCATCGCTTCGCTTCAGAAGGCCTTTATTAACCCCCCGGAGCCGTGTGGAGTACACGTTTATGATGGATGGATGTGGATGGAGACTTTCTTTAGCTCATATTCGTTGATCCCGCTCACTGCCATTATAAAGCTTAGATGCGTCAGGATATTTATTAATATTTCTCCGATTGTGTTCATCAGAAAGAAGAAAGTCATATACACCTAGGATGGCTTGAGGGTGAGTAAAGCTTGGGGTAATTTTCATTTGAAAGTGAACTAATCCTTTAATCCTTATTCAGTAAATCAAAACCACAGGAAAAGTCATGGGGCCTTTGAAAATTGTTGTGGACAACAGCGGGCCTTGGAGTCAAATGTTGAGAACCCCCTGCTTAAATGTGAGCATGCGTATGTGTGCTACCTGTGGCTTGCAGTGTTCCTCAATCCAGCTGAAGACGCAGGCAGAGAGCTCCTGAAAACTGCTGACTGACACTGAGGCACTGAAGGACTGGAATAGAGAGTCCATGATGCTCTGAAACACGCTGAACTTCACCTGATCTGAAACCTGCTCGCTGCCCTGCTGAGGGTTATTTTGATGAGCCTTCACAATGTGCTCGTAGTTCCTGAAACAAACCCCACACAGTGTCAATCAAGCCGCATGTTTCAAATGACCCAATTCAGATTTTTTTCCTTCCATGTGGCACAGGTCAGATAAGAACCACGAATATGTAAGCATGAAAAAAATCATTCATATGTGCAAATAAATTTGATATGAATCGGAAACGTGCGTTTGAATCGGCCACATAAGCGGACAGATCGGTTATTCCTCTGTCAATGCGAGTCGTACGTCATTGAAAAAGCGAAGGTGGCGAAGGACGTCAAATCAGGTGGACACCAACTGTGATCACATGACTCTTTTCAATGGCGCAACCCAGTGGAGACATGCTGAAGTTTTATGTTTTTTAGCCTTTTTAGCCTTTAGTGCAGAAAGCAAAAGCTTGCATTATCATCATTGCAAATCACACCGTTTTTACTTCCTTATTGACCCAAGCTTTTCCAGATCAGTACATATACCTTGGGTTGTTTCGGCAAGTGTATATTGTAAATGCAGATATTGGATATGGGTCACTTTTAAAAGGTGATGCAAGCTGGTCGTCGTCAAAAAAATAGAATTGGGCATCAAGATCTGCAGTGTAAATGTGGCCTTAGAGGTCACATTTGTATGTGAAGACTTCTCCCTCCCTTAAAGGTCTTAAAGGGTGTTATCTTTCTTGGCAGAAGAGTGACAGTGTCAGATAAAGCCCTCTGAAACCCCAAAACAGCTCTGCGGGAGAATAAGTGGAACTAAATTTGTCTGCTTAAGCAGCTAAAAATGTTTCCGGCCCCCCTTTGAATAACCAACCACTCACGTTTTCATAATTTTCAGTGCCATCACCTCCTTCCTAAGTGTGGAAACATCCTCTTCCTGTTTCTTCTTTTCTTTGTGGAGAAACTGAATGTAGTCGATTGCTGCAAAGACACACACACGAGTTGCTGAGCTTTTCCATTCCAGACTAAAGGACATGTTACAAGGAAATATAAATAGGTAATGCAGGTTCTCACTCTTCTGAAGGACTGTAGCTTTGCTGATCTTTTGTGTTGCCATGGCAAAGTCAGACTGCTGCTGGCATGTAGGCACTATAGACTGCAGGTCATCATAGCCTTTCTGTGGGATAGAGATCCATACAGACACTTTTGAGTGATGAGCTGAATGTGTGAAGCATGTGCACGTGCTATGTGTACTTTTACACATGGGCAGCTCATGATGCAGTGTTTTGAGTGGCTCGGTTTACAGTGTCTATGCATCTGCTCTGAGATTGGGTCTCTTATAACGGTACATTTGGGAAAGCAACAAATTTGTAATGAGAAGTGCTTATAAACTGGCTGCTGACAACAAAATAGAAGGGCTCCCTGTGTTTTTCCGGCCAAAATAACATCTTGGTCATTTAATGTTTGAACATTAAGACCATAAAAATTTGTACTGTAATTTTACAAATTTTCTTAATTTTTTTTTAAGTTAAATATTACAATGGTAAAGTTTTGTTTGATATTTTTATTTAGTGTTATTATTAACAAAGCCCACAAAATTGCATTCACAGTTTTCTTCAGTAATATCGCAATTAGATTTTTTTCCCCACTGAGAGCTGAGAATAAATTCATTATTTATATTTGGCAAAGGGGTTTTCTTACCCTTTCAGACTTGGTGCTATTTCTTAAACTACAAAGTAAAAGTAAAATCAATGCAAAGACGGACATCTTTGGCAGTTACATCATGTTTTAAGACATGTCAAGTTAAACAAACTGCACTTTAACTTTTAAAAACGCATCTCAAGGCACTCTTGCATTTAATTGCATCAGATTTGCTCTTTGTCCTGTTTTTAAACACAACAACGTGTCCCGTTTGCCCTCTCTAAGTAGATTTATGAGCACGGTTGCTGCCCTGAACTGAAAGTCACCATGTACGGCTGCTATCAGACAAGCTATCGAAACACAAGACCATCCAAAGCAATATTAAAAATTAAACGTTTTGACGTCTGAATACAGTCAAGTTAAGTAATTATTGTGCTTTTATGATTGATCACTGCTGTCACTTGGGTTCCCTTGGCATCTATATTATGAAACCAGAAAAGATTGTGCTTATGTCGGCTACTATACATCCATGTCTTGTCTGCCTGAAAAAATCTGCTCTTACCTTGATGGCATCCCTGCGTTTCTGCTCTGCCTGTGTGTGTGCCTGTCTCCTCCGGTCTTTATACGACTCCTTATAGGGCGTCTCATGTCTGTTGTCACTATCTTCATCATCTAAACCAAAGGGAAGAAGAACCATCTGTTAGCTAGTAGTGGTCATGATTTATTTTATTTTATCTCTCTTTAAAGTATCGACAAATCTTTTCTTCCGTATTATGACGTACATCCAAGTGTAATTGATAATCGGAAAAAAAAAACTATAGGACGGTTGATTGGACTTTGAGATGTGGGCTTTGCACTCAAAAACGGCAGACAAATGCTAAATGATTAGAGACCCTGACAGCAACATAGTGACGGCACAGATCCGGCCCACATCTGGTCCGCGTATAAACCACATGTACCAGATGAGGGCCGGATCTGGGCCCGACTATGTTGCTGTCTGGGGAAGTCCGGCATATATCAACAGAGATAAGATAAAGTTACAATATTTATAGAAATTACAACGTCAAAAAATAGAAGAATAATGAAACGTATGAATGGATGAATCGTTCACAATAAGATCTATAAAATGCATTTAGAAAAAAGATTTCTTGCCAACTTTAACAGTGGCAAACCATCCAGAAAAGGGAAACGATGGCCATTTTACAGCAAAGGGTATTTATCAATGTTGATATTAGATGATTGAGATTAGTAGTATCATCACCTGTGTTTGGTACTGAAGAGGCACTTGTGGATCCAATGCTGTTGGCTCTTGACACCAGACTTCCTTTGCAAGCATTATCAGCAAAGAAACCTAAAGATATTTAAAAAAGTGCAAATATATAAACTAGTGGTACTCTTTGGTTACTACAAAATTTGACAGCACAAAAACCAAGTAGTTTCAGATTGTCAAGTCCAGCCAATGAGGTAATTATGTTTTATGATTTTATAACCTTCATCTAACATACTCTGAAGTCTATCCCTCATCCAATTGGCCAGTATAAGCTGGGGAAAAAACACATTGTAAGCCTTTCAACTGTGTAGTTGAGACTTTCAGTAATAATTTATAGCTCAGGTACTCACTGTGATCGAAGCCGTTGTCGCTGAAGCCGCCATCCGTCTGCTGAGACATGGTGACAGGTGATGTAGAAAGACAAACAGAAGAAGAGTCAAAGCCAGCCAAATGATGATCACATGTGCAAACAGAGCCTGACCTGTCCTGCCTTACCTTTATCTGGGACACCTCTAACTTCCAACTGTGAGCTGACCTAAATAAACCCCTTTAAAATATAATGTCTCTCCAAGCTGTCAGATTGAGCAATCACTGTCATATTGTCAAGCTGTCATTACAGCTTGTGGAAAAGAGGGCATATTTTATTCGCTGCACATGAATATGCGGCAGGAACTCAAGAGAATACATTTAGTGACGAACAAAAGAGAACTGAGGCAGTCAAATGCGTTTTGAAACAGTCAATGTAACGTTAGCCAACAAGCGAGTTAGCTTAGCGGACTCAACTCAACTAAAACATCTGCTACACAGCTCCCATTCTAACATTAACAACATAAATGGTTCGTTTACGCGCTGAAACATTTTCGGCCTCGTTTCAGCAGTGATTTATTGTCTAAATCACCGCTATACTCAACGTTTAGAGAATATGCTGGAAGCTTTAATTGTTCTTTTGACATACTGAACTTTACGGCTAGCCAGCTGAGCTAGAAAGTGAAACCAACCCTAAACAGATGAACAGAAACACACGTTACTAAGTCGATTTGGAAAGAAATGGCTGTTTGAAATCAACAGACGATCTTTATCTGGAAAGTTTTGCTTACTTTTAGCCAGGGATCCTCCGGCGACGCGCTGTTTTCCGTCATTTTGGAATAAACAATGACGGGATATTACGAAGTGTGCCCCTAGTGGCCATTATCTGAGACTCATCCTCCACTCTGTCCATCTCTCTCCTTGTGACTTCCGATAAGCATGAGAAGTTCATTGTTAATTCAATCTATTAGTTCATTTACTCTTTTATACATCACACTGTCTATATGTAGCTATTTATCTCGCCCATACCTTACACTGATCCATCTCCTGGGACCCAGGAATAGACTTCTGTCCTCTGTAATGGACATTATATTATTTTAGGGATTTTCTCTGACAGCATACATGTCACAGTTTTAAGTCTGGATGTCCTGTGAAGAGCACATTCAGGGCATGACAACAATAACTTCTTGGTCTTTAAATATGACTGAAAATGAAAATTAGCACTCTTATGGAAATATGATAATATTTTGTAATTATTTAAATCGGATTCATTTTCAAAGTGTTTGTTATAAATCAACATCTCAGGAAAATGTTATGGGGTTTATAATCAAAATAGGACTTTCTGTTACGAAACAGGGCATTGCTTTCATACATGACCACTGTAGAGGACAACAGGACTTAAATCATGTTTATCAGACACAACAAGTTTATAGGGAAAGAAATTATATATCAATGTTCCTATTAATTATTAGATAATACTATGAAAATGTTGCCAATTATTACTCCCATTAATACTTTTTTCATTGCATGATCCAAAAACACATTAATATGCAAATTAGATACATTGTATTGAATGGGAAAACCCATATATGACTATTTTACCCACATACTGCATAAAGTAAAATGGTATATTTCATTCTATCTTTCATAACATAGTTGAGAATCATCTTTATACAAAGTTTGGTTAAAAAAAAAATCCTGAAGCCTAAAAATTAATTGGTGATTAAGAAAAAAATCCCATTGTTTTTGCCTATACATGTCATTTCATGTCTTTTAATTTTTTTAACAATTTAATCCTGGTGTCCACTACAGAGGACATAGCATAACATATGAATAAAATATAATTTATAATATAATAAAAAAAAATTAGACTGTTGTTCAGTCATTCCACGTGGTGGTGCTCTAAGAGAGTGGATCAAACTGAGTGTTAAAGATGAGTGTATGTGTGACATGATAATGTGAGGATAGATAGGTACACTGTAAAAAAAAATTTTTTTAAATCCGTAAAAAAACATATACTGACAGAAAATTACCAGGACATCCAGTAATTTTACAGACATCTCCGTTAACCCTAAAACAACACAATGAGGTTCAAAATTCAAAATTCCATCAAATTAGTACATTGTGCCCTATTTTTTTGTTTAGAGTGTAGATAGATATAGAGATAGACAGTTGATGGACCCCATTGACTTCCATAGTATGGATATATATATATATATATGTATGGAAGTCATAGTTGTCACTGTTTTGCCTGTGTTCTAGTTCATCATTAGTTTTCACAGTTTCTGATTAGTCCTCACCTGTTCCTGTTTCATTAATGATCTTTCCTTGTGTATTCAAGCCCTCAGTTTTCCTCAGTTCACTCTTTAATAAATATTGAGTTAATTTGTTCATTCTGTGTCATGTGTCATCTTTCTTGTATTATCTACACAGCTCCCGTTACAAACATACAGTAGTCGGCTACATAATACACACATGAGTATATAATGTGATATGTTTCAGTCCATCTTATTTTTCAAATACAAACAGAATTTAAACTGACACACCCAATGCTCTCTCTGTCTCTCTCTCTCTCAGTGCGAGGTGCAGGAAGCTTGATGCTTCTGCTTTTTTCTGTGGTTTCCTCCTGCTCTCAGACGGCTTCTCTTTCATTTCTGTAACAAACACCAGTGTACTCGGACAGGTGCCTTTGTGTAAATTTACCAACATCTGTATTTTCTTTTGAAAGAAACTTCTGTAGGCTTGATCAGAAGGAGTGGAGTTGTGAGAAAGATGCTCCAACATCTGAAGCACTCACAAGAGAGGCAGACTCCTGGAGAAAAGGCCCGTTACACCGGTAACCAACACACTCAGCCATACTGAGAGGCTAGAGGAGCTGAGCTTTTACAGGACCTGAATTGCCTTCACAGTGAAAGTATTAGAAGAGGCCTTTCTTGTTCCTTTTTTGACTAAGCAACCCTGAGAAGATCACCAAGTGTTTTTAGGAATTTTCTGATCGTGAGTTTGATTTATTCTGAATTTTCATCTTTGTTGAAAGCTTCTTCACAATCAGTTGCATCGTCCTGGAATCAGTATTGGTTTAAAAGGTGTCCATATTTTCTGACACCATGTCATAAAGGAGTCCATGTGCTTCCACCTACACTGGATCTAACTGACTAGAAAACTTTGAACACTTCAGTGGATTTTGACTTGTGGATTGTGGAGAGATTCATTTGGGTTTGGCCTGTTGGGATTGTCAGTGGTTGATCCAGAAGCAGTTCAGTATCCTGGAATTTCTAAGGAAAGTTGTGATGGGTAACGCAGCTGGCGGGTTGGAGCAGATGGAGGGGCAGGAGGCCAAAGGCTCATCGGGAGGGACAAATCCTACTCCCTCCATGCCTAAAAAGAAATGTGCCCCTCCTAAACTACCCATGCCCCCTGAGGAAGAGCTAGAAGAACGCTTCAGTGTGGTTTTGGTGAGCTCTTTATACACACGCATGTTATATAGCACAACAAAAGCAGCTAACCTTGACACTTCCTGTCAGCCACTATGTTAGGATGTTAACTTTGGTTTGTCGGTATTAAATTCTCTTGTCTTTGCATTTTGGAAACATATACACTACTGGGCAAAAGTCTTAGGCACGTCAGTATTTTCACCCCCCAAAAAAGGTTTTAAGCCAGTTATTTATATCTTTTGCTGTAGTGTGTCAATAGGAAATATCCGTTCACATTTCCAAACATTCATTTTGCCATTAATTGTAATAATCCAGTGAGATTTTTGAATACACAAGGAGTCTGACAACAGCCGATGCTCCACATGGAGATCTGATCTCACCATCATCGAATCCGTCTTACATGAAGAAACAGAAAAAACTTAGACTAAATTCAGAAGAACTGTGGTCATGTCTCCAAGACGCTTGAAGAAACCGACCAGCAAAGCTACAGTACTGTGAAGAGGTTAGGCACTTGTGTAAAAATGCTGTAAAGTGACGATGCTTTCAAAAATACTGTCATAAATAGATTTTATTTATCAATGAACTTCTATTAACCAAATCAAATCAATATTTTGTGTGACCACCCTTTGCGTTTAAAACAGCTCTTGTCCAGGTACACTTGGGCATCATTTTTCAGGTAGCTTTGGAGGCAGGTTTCTTAAAATCTCTTGGAGACACGGCCACAGTTCT
>RJVU01026577.1:2410236-2421647 GCA_003731715.1 Anabarilius grahami
TACAGTACTGTGCAGAAGTCTTAGGCACGTCAGTATTTTCACCCCCCAAAAAAGGTTTTAAGCCAGTTATTTATATCTTTTGCTGTAGTGTGTCAATAGGAAATATCCGTTCACATTTCCAAACATTCATTTTGCCATTAATTGTAATAATCCAGTGAGATTTTTGAATACACAAGGAGTCTGACAACAGCCGATGCTCCACATGGAGATCTGATCTCACCATCATCGAATCCGTCTTACATGAAGAAACAGAAAAAACTTAGACTAAATTCAGAAGAACTGTGGTCATGTCTCCAAGACGCTTGAAGAAACCGACCAGCAAAGCTACAGTACTGTGAAGAGGTTAGGCACTTGTGTAAAAATGCTGTAAAGTGACGATGCTTTCAAAAATACTGTCATAAATAGATTTTATTTATCAATGAACTTCTATTAACCAAATCAAATCAATATTTGGTGTGACCACCCTTTGCGTTTAAAACAGCTTTTGTCCAGGTACCCTTGGGCATCATTTTTCAGGTATCTTTGCAGGTAGGTTTCTTCAAGCGTCTTGGAGACAGGGCCACAGTTCTTCTGGATTTAGTCTCAGTTTCATCTGTTTCTTCATGTAATCAAAGACAGATTCCTTGGTCACACAATCTCACTGGATTATTACAATTAATGGCAAAATGAATGTTTAGAAATGTTAATTTCCTACTGATACATTACAACAAAATACATAAAAAATTGGGTTAAACCCCTTTTTGGGGGTGAAAATACTGATGTGCCTAAGACTTTTGCACAATACAGTATAGTAGCAGAACCTGATTTCATGTTCCTGGATCAACATCTTTGTTAATCCTGAAACAACATTCCAATCAACCAATCAGATTTTTTTTTTCAGGGACAAGTTTACAGTTTATGTGAAGTTTAGGCTTACAATGGTGATTCTACATCAGTGTTATTCAATTCAATCATTTCTTTCTGATTTTAGGGATAACATGGGTAGGGTTAGGTTTATGGTTAGTGATATTGTTAGGAGTAAATTTTTTGACAGGAATGTTGTTCCAGGGTCAACAAAATATGTTGACCCAGGAACATGTCTAACTCTGCAAAATCAGGATGCAAACCCCCCCAAAAAGAAAAAAAAAACAAGGAACATTTTGTTAAAAACAATTAAAAACAAAAAGCTAATCATATATAATATAAGCATTTCAAAGCAAATGCAATCTTCAGTTACACTTTATTTTAGGTGTTCTTGTTACAGTGTAATTATACATTTAAGTACTGAGTAATATTAATGTACTTACTATAGGGTTAGAGTTAGTTGCATGTAATTTTGCACAATTTATAGTTATTACCGTAGTAATTACATGTAATGTGTACCAAGGACATTAAAATTAAGTGTCAGTCTTCCACCTGAAATAGGAAATTAAGTAACATTTGGAAAAACACTTCTGACTTAATGCAATCCAGTCACTGTCACATTAGCTCACGTGGGCTTTTGGTACAGGAACAGGCAGTAGTGTGATGACAAATTAGGCAACTACTTAAGAGAAGTCATAAGACAAAAAGAGGCCCTATATTCTTGTGATGACTGACCTTTGATTTGTCTTTCATTTCAATGCAAGACACCAGTGTCAGTTGCTTATCCTCTTAGATATGTCATCACGTTTGTTGGGCAATTTGTTGGATCAATTAACTGATGCTGAACAGAAGCACAGTTATCTTCCATTTGGTTCTACTTCAACTACAAATTACGTATGCCTGTGTTCATCTCAGAGTAAATAATTGTGACTTCTCATGAATGCACCTTTATATGTCCCAAATGTGACTTTATATCTCACAGTATATATTTTACTCTGAGCTAGAAATGGGCTAACAAATAGCCATTTGATCTTTCTGAAAAGACTCTTATTGGTCTGACTGCATTTGTGCATATGAATGCTCAGAGGGACACAGTCAGGCTGCTCCAGGCCCTTTGATGAGCGGGACTCTAAACCCGTCATTACTGCTGAGGTATGGGGGTTAGGGACATCCCACAGTTTTGTTCTGGACCCTTTGAATTATCGACAGCCTTGTTTAGATATGAGAATATAAAACCATTGCATGCCCATGGATATCGCACATGCTCACATTTTGCAGTCATTTCCTCATTACAGGCTACTTCCATAAGCCTTGAACTGTTCATTTGGTGCCTTATATATAATATCAACTTAATCTAGTCTCCACTTCATTCACTCTCTTGTTAAGTACCAGTAGACCACAGTTAGTCCCCCACCCTTTTCTCTCTCTGCTCCTTCACTAACCGCTTAATGCGTTTCTAAATGTGCTTTCACTCTTTGTACACGCAACCTTAAAAAAATTACCCAGCTCAGAGCGGAAACGTCTTACTGCTTTAGGAGGAAACACCCAAGAGCACAGTGTTTCTACACTGAACACTTTTTTTTTTCTTCTTTTTTTTAACGAACCACACCCTCTTAATTTGGTTAACAGGTGCAATTTCAAAAGAAAATATAAAACATAAATCTAATGATGGATGTTTGTTGCTAATAATGTGTTTAAAGCGCAACACACGAAGCAACTCAGCCCTGTGCCATTCTTTCAGGAAGTCACATTGCGTCAGAATGACAGCATATGATCTTAAAGAGAATAACAAAAACTTAAGGGTAAATTATTTAATGAGATATGTACTTAACATGATAGTTCACCAAAAAAAGAGGGAATTCCGTATTATTTACTTACCGTCATGTTGTTCCAAACCTGTATGACTTTCTTGCTCTCTTCTGTGAAGCAAAACAGAAGACTATTGACTTACATTTTGACATTTTTTTTTTCATACAGGTTTGAAATAAAATGAGGGTAAATAGTAAACTAAATGATGACAAGATTTTCATTTTCAGTTGAATTATCCTTTTAATAATTTGAAGTAGGCTAAAGAAGGAACAATAATTGCATTACACATTTTGTAATGTAGACAAGAAGTCAGTCACATTTGCTTCTCATGCATCAGATGTAAGCGACGATCATCGTTACATATTCGTGACGTAAAAGGCAAATCAGATGCTATTTGAAACTGTGGAAAGAGTTGACCAGCTGCAATATATACTTGTTACTATCAGTCTCCTTCATAACTCATCCTCAGACTTATCCATGTTATTACTCTAGAATTCAGATGTTGCCATCAACATCACAAGCCAGTTAGTATTATAACACTGACAACAACTTCTTTCCTTTCTCTTGCACAGTTTAATACTGGTTTTGGATTACATATCACTGGTGGCAGTAATTAAATATCCAGTTTTTGATTTCCAGTATTATGGGTGTAAACTCTCTATTACAAAATTATTATTATTTTTTTTTAATACTTATAAATTTTATACTTATAAAGCTTATACTTTTGCACTTATGCTTGCACTTATACTTATAATTTCTCTTCTCAGAGCTCCATGAATCTGCCTCCTGATAAGATGAAGCTTCTGAGTCAGTATGACAATGAAAAGAAATGGGAGCTAGTTTGTGACCAGGTAAGATGCTATTATTGTCTTCTGTCAATCAACTTTATGTATTTATTTTTTTTAATAATGACAGCAAAGTAGAACTGAGAGTATGCCTACATCTTGATCGTTTCTCCCATTTACTTCTCATTTATGGAGTGAGGCATTACTCATATTGAAATACTTAATGAATTACTCATATTGAAATATGTAAGTCACTTTATTTTTGAGTATAGCTTTTCTCTGCATTTTTATAATACCCTGTGTCTGCAGTGTGGGTGTGACCTTTGAGAGGAAGTTGTCTGGCAGACTATATTGAGACACACCAGAAGCTTAAATGAGATCTGTACACTGAAACAAATATCAAAACCAAACTTATACAAGTTATATGAGGACTATGACCGGGGATCATATGGGGGTATATTGGGGGATTAATGCATGATATCTAGCTATGAATGCAACATTTATTACTCTAATCATACGTATGTCAGAGAAAATTTACATTTACATTTACATTTATGCATTTGGCTGACGCTTTTATCCAAAGCGACTTACATTGCATTATACTATACATTTGTATCTGAGTATGTGCAATCCCTGGGATCGAACCCATGACCTTGGCATTGCTAGTGCCACACTCTAACCACTGAGCTACAGGAAAGCTATCATAAAAAAGCTAAAATATTAAAGTGTCTCTAGTGTTTATTGAAAAATGCTTCTCATTTAAATGATCTATCCTGTTTTTCTTGTTCTGTTTTGTGAGAAATTAAAATACAGGTTGAGGCATTTGTAGTGATCTGTTTTAGAGAATGCATCAGGCTTAATATAGCCTACACTCTAAAAAATGCTGGGTTAAAAAAACCCAAGCTGGGTAAAATATGGACAAACCCAGCAGGTTGGGTTAAAAGGCACCTATTATGCCCTCTTTCACATAAGTCTCTGGTCTGGTCAAGTTTCAGCTTATAATACCCCACAAATTTGCCCCTATTTGGGGTTGAGCAAAAACACGCCTTTTACTATATTGCTATATTGCTGGCTAAAAAAATAAATCCAAAATTGGTTGAAAAAAATGGCTGGGTGAAAACAACCCAATCCCTGGTTTTGTCCATATTTAACCCAGCAGTTTTTAGAGTGTATAAGAAGGAAAAGGCACAACAGTGGTTGACAGAAAAATGCCTCTTTATGTAAATTATGTAGGCTGAAAAAGACACAATAGTGAGCTTTGCAAAAATATGTACGTATTTTAGTTTAATCATTCAATGACAGTAAACCATGATGCAAGTGTGTGGTTAAAGCAGATGATGTAAAGATTGATATCAGCACATGCAGACACTTCAAGAAGAGAGGAAGAATTAGAAGGAAAAATTAGAGCAGCGGTATGAGGTCAGACTCTTAAGGTGGTGAAACCATGTCTACGCACTTCCTGTGTTATTATTTGTGTCTCTATGACAACCGTGGGATGCAAGCTTTGTAACTATGCATGCAGAGAGTTATTATGGCAGCGTGTGCACACAACTAAAATGTATTTCTTACCTATTATGTATGCTATATTCCACCTTCAGTTCAAATAAAATTCCAACTCAAATAAAATGATAGCAAGTTTGGGGTTGATTACTGCTTTTGAACTTTCATTTCATCAAAGAATTCTAAAAAATGGATCATGTTTTCCACAAAAACATTAAGCAGTGCAACTGTTTTCAACATTGATAGTAATAATAAATGTTTCTTGAGCAGCAAATCAGCATATTAGAATGATTTCTGAAGGATTATGTGACACTGAAGACTGGAGAAATTATGCTGAAAATCCAGCTTTGTAATCACAGGAATAAATTGCATTTTGAAATGTATTCAAATGGAAAACTGTTATTTTAAATTGTAATAATATTTCACAATATTACACTAAAAATGGTTGGCTAAAACCAACCAAAGTTGGGTTGAAAATGGACAAACCCAGTTATTGGGTTGTTTTAACCATCATGCTGGGCAGTTTTATTCAACCCAACTATTGTTCAAAAAATACTATATGGCTGGCTTAAAATATCAGACACATATTTACTAGAGGCAACAACAATAATCAAAAGGTGATCATTTCAGCAGTTTAATGTTTATTGTTTAATATTATTAATTAAACTTAAAGGTTAATTTATTAAACATTAATAAATGTTAATTTCCACCATAATTTGGGTTCATTTTAAGCAAGCAATACAGTAATTTTTTAACAATAGTTGAGTTAAATAAAACTACCCAGCAGGTTAGGCAAACATTTAACCCAACCGCTGGGTTTGTCCATTTTCAACCTAACCTACAGTGTACTGTTTTACTGTATTTTGATTAAAAAAGCCTTGAGGAGCAAAAGCGACTTCTTTCAAAGACATTCAAAAAGATCTTACCGTCCACAAACTTGACATTATTTTATGGTACAAAAGAGCATTTAAATATCTTCTACATGTTTCCATTAAAATGGTGGGAAATTAGTCCATTCATTGTTTGTCTTTCTCCCCATGTCTATTAGGAGCGTTTTCAGGTGAAAAACCCTCCCTCAGCTTACCTGACTAAAATCAAGAGCTTCTACCAGGACCAAGGTGGAGTGGTGCGCAGGGTCAGTACAGTTCTGCTCTTTCCCTCAGCACCTCCGTACAACTCTCATTTCTCTTTTACCCCATGTCAGTGCTGACACCCACCTGTGAAAAAAGCCCAGTTTAGAGTTTTGATGTGAAGTGAATGATTGTCTGTCCCTCTGTAATTCCTTCTCCACAGTTCAAGAAACGTGTGCAGGAGTCCACTCAAGTCCTGAGAGAGCTGGAGATCTCGCTCAGAACCAATCACATTGGGTTAGTGGCAGCTTTATTTTCTTGTACAGTGCAATGAAAGACTTCACTGCTACTCCTGAATACAACTGAAAGATAATTTTGAACCTGAATAACAGAATACTTCCATAGAGAGATTTCAAGATAGGGCTGCATGATAATGGTTAAACTAATTATCATGATTATTTTGGTCAAAAATTAGGTTACACTTTATTTTGATTGTCCCCTTTAGACATTCTGTTACCTATAGGTAATGTTGTTTTTACATTTTAACTAAGTGTCAGTTAGTTGAGTATTAGTAGACTGTTAAGGGACACGTCCTGATATTGCTGAGTTAGATGCGTTCCTGGGTCAACATATTTTGTTGATCCTGGAACAACATTCTAGTCTGAAAATTTAGTCTTAACCCTATTCCTACCCCTAAACCTAACCCTACCCATAAGTTATCCCAAAAGTCATCCCAAAAGTCAGAGGGAAATGATAGATGAATAACACTGATGTAGAAGCACCAATTCATGATTTTAAGCCTAAACTTGACATAATCTGTAAACTTGTCTCTCAAATCTGATTGGTTGATTTGAATGTTGTTCCAGGATCAACAAAAATGTTGACCCAGGAACATGTTGAACTCAGCAATATCAGGTTATGCGTTAGGGGAAGGGTTAGTAAAATACGGGGTTGGGGTTAGTTGAATAAGTTGACATGCACTTAAAGTCAATAGAATGTCTGTTGGGCGACCATCACAATACAGTGTCAGCAGATATTAAGCAGACAGTCTACTAATGCTCTAATGAGAGTTAGTTGATATGTGAAATGCTACTTATAACAGAAAGTCTAAAGGGGACCATCAAAATAAAGTGTTAATAAAATCTACAATCGCAATTAATAATCACAATTGTTTTAATTTGAGAAGCTTGTTTTAAAATTTCATTAGAATTATTGCATTCACATAAGTACAAATTAAGCAAGGTTTATTTGACCTTATTTTGTAAAACCTTAAGAAGCTGCTCTCAAAAGTTAGAACAGTGAAATTCCTAATAAGAATTACAATGATTCCAAATTATGTTCATGTTTTCTACTTAAACAACAAAACAGACTTTGTACTGTAGCACTTTTATGTTGCATAAAGAGGTTGTCGCAAACAGATGCTTATGCTTAAATATTTGAGAGAAGCAGAAATCGTGATCACCATTAAAACATGATTAATTGTGCAGCCTTATTTCATGATATTCCTTTTATTCTTTATAGGTGGGCTCAGGAATTTCTCAATGAGGAGAACCAAGGCTTAGATGTCCTGGTGGACTTCTTGTCATATGCTCAAAGTGATGCACCGTATGTTTATTCTGTCATTACTAACATTTCCCATAAACATCATCTAATGAGTTTGCAGTAATTGTCCAAGATGATTTTATGACAATCTTAGATTCTGAAAAGATGCAACTAGAATTCACTCGCCACATTAATCATGTAAATGTCAGTGACTAAAAAAAATCCGGTGTTTGATGCGTTTCTCAGGTTTGAGGTGGAATCTGTGGAAAATGGCAGCTCCGTTTTAGACAACAGGAGGTTGTCAGAGAGATCAGTGGAGGATCTAGCCAAAAATGTCAGTCATTCTCCGACACATGGGATGACCAGAGCAGCACGTGCACTCACTGTCCGGTTAGTCGCGCTACAACACACCCCAAAATACAGGGATCACTGCTGGCTATAAGGACTAAAATCAAGAAACAATGACGTTTAGATGTTCTTCTCAAGCAGACACGTCTATTTGTTCATGTTAAGTGCTCATCTTTTGTTCATTCTGTGCTTTTCCACGACAGAATATCTTCCTTGGCCCATAGCAGAAAAACTATGCGAAATGCCCGATTGGCCAGTCAAAGAGATGATGTTCACCTCTGTATTATGTGTCTTCGTGCGATCATGAATTATCAGGTATGTAGGAGTGAGGAGCACATAGAAACACAAGACACAGCTGCTCGGAAGATAATTTTAGAAGAACTTCATGTGACTCATCTGTTTTGTTTTTTTTAACAGTCTGGGTTTAATTTAGTCATGACGCACCCCAGATGCGTCAATGAAATTACACTTAGTCTCAACAACAAAAATCCCAGGTAAGAGTGTTTTTGTAGGGTATGTGATTTGTGTGTGTTTGTTGTGTGAGTTTGTAATACACTTCAATACACTGTCCATAGGACTAAAGCCCTGGTGCTAGAGCTGTTGGCGGCAGTGTGTCTGGTTAGAGGAGGACATGACATTATCATCTCAGCCTTTGACAACTTTAAAGAAGTAAGATGACTAGCCTTTCACACATTTACATACAATTTGTTTTCTAGTGGGACGTCCTCAAAAATGTTACGATTTTGTAGTTGTTCAAGATACATTTTAAGAAATTTCATATCAAAATCTTGCCCAAATGTATTCTTTCAAAACACTGTAAACTCTCAGAATTTTTTTAGAAATAGAAAGTTCAAAAGAACAGCATTTATTTGAGTTACAAATTTTGGGAACATTATGAATGTCTTTACTGTCACTTGATCATTTTAATGGACCTTGGTGAATAAAAGTATTAATTTATTTAAAAAAAAAAAATCTTACTGACCCCAAAACTTTTGCACAGTAGTGTATGTTACATTTAGTAGCTTAGAATATTGTGGGTGTCTTGCTCAACACTTACCTCTATGTGTGGCCCACCTTCTCACAGGTGAGTGGGGAGAAGAACCGCTTTGAGAAGCTCATGGAGTACTTCATGAACGACGACAGCAACATAGACTTCATGGTGAGCATGGGCGTGATCCACATTCATTTTCAGTTAAGAAAAAGATGACAATTGATTTTGAACTATGTATTTTTCTTCACAGGTGGCTTGCATGCAGTTCATAAACATTGTGGTCCACTCAGTGGAGAACATGAACTTCCGTGTGCATCTTCAATATGAGTTCACCCAGCTGGGTCTTGACCAGTACTTAGAGGTCAGTCTAGTGTTCAGCACATAAAAGCATGACATACAACTTACACATACTTAACACAGGATTTTATATGTTTTGTGTATTCATGAAGCTGCGCATGATCCTTCTAACTCACAACTGTTTGGTTGTTTGTTTGTTTGTTTGTATGTATGCGTGGGTGTCAGCAGTCCCTAAAGGAAATGGAAAGTGAGAAGCTGCAGGTGCAGATTCAGGCGTACTTGGATAATGTGTTTGATGTTGGAGCTCTGCTGGAGGATGCCGAGAATAAAGGGGACATAGTGGAGCATGTAACAGAACTGCAAGAGGCCAATGCACAGGTTAAATATACACTATCCACACAAACACATGTGCACATAATCATCTACCACATGACACACATGCCTTATATTGTAGGTGTGTATTCTTGTGTTGTAGCTGAATGCCAGATTGCAGGAATATGAGAATGGAGAGCTGGAAAAAATGGCAGAACTGGAGAAACAACTAATGCAGGCCACTAAAGAATCAGCACTGCTGAAGGTACCAAACTGCATTTCTCTCTCTCTCTCTCTCTCTCTCTCTTGCACTGGCTGCATACTGATCCATACTATATACTATAGTATACTATAGATTAGAAGTAATGTGTCCCAAATCCTTTTTTTATACAGGTGCGTTTACTGTTTAGTGTTTCAAAGGGGCCCAGATATATTTGTGACGGATTTTTATAGTGTGCATCTACGCATGTTTTTTTGGTGTAATATTGCCCACAATTTGTCCATGTATTTCTCCAGTGCGGCATCAAGACACCATTTTATGAAGTTGTAGTATGGCCCAATATGGGAAGGCTGGCTCACGTCATATTTAAAATGACACAGCAAAAATAGTTTTCTTAATAAGTATTTGTGTCTTCTTTTCCATAAAGATTATCCTTATATAAATACAAAAAAAAAGAAAAAATAATGATATAAAATGCCCATCAACATGTATTTACTTGTGTAAAATTGAGAAAAAATAATACAATAAGACTTGTTTCAGAGAATGTATCTTTAATAAATGTATCTATATTAACTTTATTTGTTCTTACCCCACTGATAGAGGTTTTAACATAAATCTAATAAAAATTGAATTTTGATTAATTAAAAATAAATTCAAGACACATTCTCTGAAAACTTTATATCTTATGTAAATAAGTGTTTTGTTTTAGATATTTAGATATAAAATATGCTTAGTATTTTAACTAGAAATAAGACCAAACATATAATCTATGTATCGTAGTTTGTATACTTACCATGCCAAATGCAGTACATACATGTACCCCCGGTTTCACAGACAAGGCTTAAGCTAGTCCTAGACTAAAATGCATGTTTGAGCTGTTTTAACTGAAAGCAACTTGTCCTGATATATATTAAAATATATCAGTGTCATTGTTTTGTCTCAAGATGCACACCAGTAATGTACTTTTATAAAAACTACTTAGATGTCCTAATTGAACTAAGGCCTAATCCTGGCTTAGGCTAAGCCCTGTCTGTGAAACCAGGCCATAATGTACTTAGAAATATCAAAATTGGGAAACAGTCACTGTCTCACTCTAAACCTTTACCTGTGTGTGTAACAGGAGAGCTTGCGAGAGTCCTGTACCCAGGTGAGCACTTTGCAGCAGAGAGAACGAGAACGAGAGATTCAGAGGGAGAGAGAACGAGAGCAGGAGCGCATGTCACAGCCCTCACAGGTAGAGAGACAGAAGGTGAGTGAAAAGGAGTCCAAACTGGAAGTGAAGCTGAGGGAACTGCAGGAGAAAGGTTTAGTCCGACTGGAGCGCACAGCCTCTGGAAGCCTGGACATTGAAGTCGTTCCAGTCACCGTAGAGAAAATTGTCACTCAAACAGGTAAGAGCACTTCTTGAAAAGTTCTCCTTGTGGTTAGCATCTATGAACTGAAACTGTTTACCTTAAGCCGGCTACCTTGATGATAACATAACATCTGTTTAATGTTCACAGTGACTGTGTCAGATCCTGCTTCTCAAGCCCCGCCCCTTCCAGCTGCAGGTGGAGGAGGTGGACCGCCTCCACCTCCTCCACCTCCTCCACTACCTGGTGCTGCAGCGCCTCCTCCTCCTCCTCCACCACCACCTCCACCTCCTCCTGGAAGTGGAGGCATTCCGCCTCCCCCTCCTCCTCCTCCCCCTTCTG
>RJVU01026577.1:2421667-2446885 GCA_003731715.1 Anabarilius grahami
GGCTTTGGGCCGCCACCCCCTCCAGGAGCTCCTCCTGCCCCTGGGGATGAGACAGGTGAAGGGGCAAAATATTTTACAATTAAAGAAATAAGCATACAGACAGGCAGCTTGAACTGGGTGACCATATATCCATCTTTTCAATTGTTTTACACAGGACCCAAGGCACGCAAACCAATTCAAACAAAGTTCAGGATGCCTCTGTTGAACTGGCAGGCTTTGAAGCCCAATCAAGTGACGGGAACAGTGTTTAGCGAGCTGAATGATGAGCAACTTTTAGGGGTAACAGCAAAGAAATTCTGCATCTAAACATTCTGTCATCATTTATTCACCCTAATGTTGTTCCTGTATGACTTTCTTCAGGGGGACAAAAATAATTATTTTGAAGAACCTTACAACTGTTTTTGTTCATGCAATGAAAGTCAATGAGATACAAAATGACACTGGACCCTATTCACTTTCATTCTTTGATAAAATATTTCAAGATATCTTTTTTTTTATGTTGCACAAAAGAAAGAATGTCATACAAGTTTGGATCACCTATCAATGAATCTATTACATTTTCTCTTTCTAAGGAGATAAATATGGACATGTTTGCGGAGCAGTTTAAGACCAAGGCTCAAGGTCCTCCACCAGATATTTCTAAAATCAAGGTTAAGGTAGCTGAGAAGGCCCCCAGTAAGGTGTCCCTGCTGGAGGCTAACAAATCCAAGAACCTTGCCATCACCCTTCGCAAGGGAGGCATGAGCCCCAACGACATCTGCACAGCCATTGAGAGGTATGTATCAGCTCAGGTTTTGCCTGTTACAACAAACTGGACCAGCATGGAAACTCCCTTCTCTCTGTCTTTCTCTCAGATATGATCAACAATCTCTGAGTCTGGACTTCCTGGAGCTTCTGGAACGTTTCATCCCATCAGAGTATGAGATGAAGTTACTCCAGAACTACGAGAAGGAAGGGCGGTCACTAGAGGACCTGAGCGATGAGGACCGTTTCATCAGCCGCTTTGGTAAAATCCCACGCCTTGCTCAGCGAATCAACACCCTCACCTTCATGGGCAACTTCCCTGAGAGCGTGAAACGTCTGCAGCCGGTCAGTTCGCATCACAGTTTGGCTGTTGTACCTGACATAATGCATATGTTTTATTCAAAAATCACCTTTTTCCCCACCTGTTTCTGTAGCAATTGGATGCCATCATTGCAGCTTCGGAGTCCCTCAAGTCTTCATCAAAGCTGAAAAAGATGTTAGAGGTGAGTAGACCGCATTTGTGCTCAGATTTTTTAATGGCATGCTCCTTCAATGCGGCTCACTTGTCAATGTCCTGTTTCAGATCATCCTGGCCTTTGGGAACTACATGAACAGTAGTAAAAGAGGAGCAGCATATGGGTTTCGCCTGCAGAGCCTTGACCTGGTGAGTGAGCTTGTGGATTGTAACTTCAAGGGTCATGTTTCTGTTATGCAGTGCTTCAGTATTATGTATGCAGAATGTTAAAGGGATAGTTCACCCAAAAAATGAATATTCTGTGATCATTTACTCACCCTCAAGTTGTTACAAACCTGTATGAATTTCTTTCTTCTGCTGAACACAAAAGAAGGTATTTTGAAGAATACTGACTTCCATAGTATGGAAAAAATATTACTATGGAAGTCAATGGGGCTCATCGACTGTTTCGTTACCTATATTCTTTAAAATACCTTCTTTTGTGTTTAGCAGAAGAAAGAAATTCATACAGATTTGTAACAACTTGAGGGCGAGTAAATGATCATGGAATATTCCTTTTTGGGTGAACTATCCCTTTAAAGGCCTAGGTTAGAGTTTTGGGAATCTCCCTCTGTATTAGTTATGAGAGATGGCTGAACTTAAACATAAAGGCCCAGTTTCACAGACAGGGCTTAAGCTAAGCCAGGATTAGGCCTTAGGGCATTTAAGACATATGTTAAGAAATTTTTAGTGAAAGTTGCTTTCAGTTAAAACAGCTCAAACATGCATTTTAGTCTGGGACTAACTTAAGCATTGTCTGTGAAATCGGGGGAAAGACCTTTGATGTAGGTCTAAAGAAAACCGGGATCGAAACTTTTCAAGGGTATGAAAACTTTGCATGCTAATCTGAGGGGTTATGAATATAAATTTCTCATAAATTCCCTTACTTCTGTCAGATTATCCTTCCTTTACCAAAAACATACACCAATCAATCTCTAAAATTATAACTTTTTGTAATATATGTTAGATGTAATAGAATATACATGTAATATTTTGAATTAGTTTCATTTTAATGTCATTTAAAAGTTGTATTAATTTTTAAACTGTGTGTATAAAGCATCTATATTCACACATTATTCATGTAAAAACGTATCGATCTATATAATTCTTTACTGATGGTGGATATTTATCCAGAATAAAAACAACTGCATCTGCCTCTGCTTTTACCTTTACCTCTATTTCTACCTTCTACATTTGCAATAACTTAATCATCTCTGTATCTGTCCTTAGTGGCCACAGTAAAACTCACAGTGTACTCACACTCTCATGTCTTTCAGCTGTTGGATACAAAGTCCACAGACCGCACACAGACTTTGTTACACTTCATTGCGAATATGGTGCACGAGAAGTACCCTGAACTGACCTCCTTCCACACTGAACTCCGCTTTGTAGACAAGGCTGCACTGGGTAAGACATAGACAGTACTAATGATACAACAACTATAGTTACTATACAGTTACAACACATACATCATATACTTTACATACTATAAATATGGGAAACATAGTACAATCATTGCTTATCAATTATTAATGTAGTGTCTTTTTTCTTTCTCTTTTGCTCTCTCAGTGTCTTTGGACAGTATGTTACAGGAAGTGAGATCTCTGGAGAGAGGGATGGAAGGAACCAAGAAAGAGTTCCTGGTGCAGGATGACATCCCAGCGCTGAAAGAGTTTGTTAAAGCCAACAGTGACATATTAGACTCACTTGTTAAAGATGGCAAGACAGCACAGGTGAGACCACAGGAGCATGTATGCAAAAGCTTTCCTGTAGCTCAGTGGTTAGAGCGTGGCACTAGCAATGCCAAGGTCATGGGTTCGATCCCAGGGATTGCACATACTCAGATACAAATGTATAGTATAATGCAATGTAAGTCGCTTTGGATAAAAGCGTCTGCCAAATGCATAAATGTAAATGTAAATGTATGCAGACGTGCACATAAACACAAACTCTTTGACAAACTAATTATTGCTGACTTTTTCTCTTCTGCCAACAAGGAGGCATACATGTCTGTAGTGGAGTACTATGGAGAGAACCCAAAGACGACACAGCCTTCCATGTTCTTCCCACTCTTTGTCAGGTTCATCAGAGCTTATAAGGTGAGAGATACAGTCCAGCTATTGAACACGTTCATATCAAAACATACACTTATTTAAAGTTGTTTAATCATTTACATGCTTAGAGGAATTACTTGAAGTACGTAAAGGAATAAAATGTGAAATAAGCATGTTAAATGAGCTGAGCTCTACACAAAGATCTGCACCATTTGATTATTAATTACCATGACGGTGTATTATTGTCACACAACAGCAAGCAGAACAAGACAATGAACAGAAGAAAAAACAGGAGATTGCAGCAGAAGAACAGGCAGCCCCTTCCCCAAAGAAGAAAGATGGCACCCCTCAAAAGGTTTATTTACAAATATATATTTATATATACAGTGGCAAGAAAAAGTATGTGAACCACTTGCAGAATCTGTGAAAATGTGAATAATTTTAATAAAATAAGAGAGATCATACAAAATGCATGTTATTTTTATTTAGTACTGTCCTGAGTAAGATATTTTACATAAAAGATGTTTGCATTTAATTCACAAAACAAAACAATAGCTGAATTTATTCAAATAACCCCATTCAAAAGTATGTGAACCATTGGTTTTAATACTGTGTGTGGTTACCTGATGATCCACGACTGTTTTTTTGTTTTGTCATGGTTGTTCATGAGTCGCTTGTTTGTCCTGAGTAGTTAAACTGAGCTCTGTTCTTCAGAAAAATCCTCCAGGTCCTGCAGATTCATCAGTTTTCAAGCATTACTAAAGCAGTACTAAATAAAAAATAACACGCATTTTGTATGATCTCTCTTATTTTATTAAAATTATTCACATTTTCACAGATTCTGCAAGTGGTTCACATACTTTTCTTGCCACTGTATAATATATATATATATATATATAAAAAATCAATTAACACTGCTATTGTCATTTTTTACAAGATGGACAAAATTTGTCACCAAAAAAGTCATTCGGTTTAACCAAAATTTCGGTTTTGGTTATACCGAATGATGATATTTTCAAACAATGTTAACATTCAGATATCTAGCTAACTAGTTATAGCTAGCAAAAGGACAATTAAACCTTTTATATTTAGTACAAGTTTTTAAAATATTACAACATTTACCATGTTTTATAGCGGTTGAACCGAATATGACCTCAATGACCTTATGTTTCGGGACACGCGTATGAGCAAGAGAAAACATGAATTTTTCAAATAGTTAAGAGAGTTAGTTACTTTGCTTCACGAACATGTGGTCCTTTGCAGGTGTCTGAATGATGTCACATCCGGTCACATGACTTGATTCATAATGGTCCCTTTATATTGGTTACTCCAAATGACATCAATGAAATTATTTTTTCCAGACATTCTTTCTCATAACAAAGCAACGACTTCTACACATAATTTTAATTTTGATTCAGTAAAAGAGATCTAGTTTTACTACCTTACATACTTCGGATGTCATATCTTTGTTTTTTTAATTATTATTAAGGCCTTTGGACAAAAAAATTACCCGTCATGTCATTGACCCACATATATATATATATATATGCACCATTTTATTTTGTTTAAATAAAGCAATGACTGGAACTGCACAACTGAAGTTATTGCCCTGAAAAACTTTCTCCTACTCTGATCAGGGTCCCATGATGCCCAAAATGCCTCAGATGGACCTGATTGCAGAGCTAAAGAAGAGACAGGTGAAGCCCCAAGTCACAGATGGGGCCATTGAGGGCATTATCACAGGTAAAAATGTGTTAGACTTACAAATTATACCATAAACACTTTCCTTAAGATATACTTTTTATGGTTTAAACTGGCAAGGGTGATTTGCCACCTAATTCAACTATTCTATATTCTTGGTCACATTACATTTAATATATAATAACCTGAATGGTAAGACTCCTATTATTATTATTATTTTCATGTGTCTGTGTGTTATTAGATTTAAGAAATTCACCCTACAGAAGAGGTGATGGACGGAGAGCAGCTCCACGACAAGACAACTGAGGGTTACCTTAAGACACCTCTCTCCTTCTCACTGGACACTTCTGTAAATAAAAACCTGGTCTTATTCTTTATATTGTAAAACTTTTTCAATCTGTACATTGAGTAAATGACTCTGGCAAAAACACATTCACAGATAATGCACACAAAGAGTCACACTAACAAACACATCACATGTTCTGAAATTGAGAATCTGTTAAAAGCCATCGTAATGTAATTGTACATAAGCATAAACAATTTTGTACTATCACATTTTTTTGTGAATGTAAACAATTACTTGAGAATAAATGTTCATATTGCTTATGAAATTGTCATCTCAAAGATGAAAACAGTACTTTTATACAGCCTATCTAGGAAATACACATTTTATATTTTACAATTCTTAAATAAAGGTAAAGGTTAAAAAAAAACTGTACAGTAGTTTATGATTTATATATATCATGCTCTAAAAGAAAAAAAGACTCAGTGGAAATGTTGTCATAGAAGAGAGCTGTACTTTATTAGACACACAACCACAGCAAGTATGTACAAAAGGTCTCAGCTCTCAACGTTTTCTCACAGAAAAAAAAAAATAAAGTCACATTTCTCACAAAGTTATCATGGCATTCACACTGACAAATTAATTTCTTTTTCTTCTGTATCTAGGTGTTTATATATCTAATTTGTATATAGAGTGATTCAGTTGGTACATTACTCTAGTCTAGAGATGGGAGGGTCACAGCGTGGGAAAAGGGCTCGCACCATTACTGGAGCGTTGATGGTCAGAGCTGAGTTTAATCTGCTCAGTCATTCAATAAAACACACTCAGAGCTTGCCAATCAAGTCTGGTTACCACATCACCACAGGTTACAGTAAGACTGGACATGCCTGAGCCACAAAGAAATCAGACATATAAAAAGTCATTTTTTTCCTATTTCGACTCTACAGCTGTGAACCTCATATCAGTGCACTTGACCTCACTATTATCTCTGTTGACTCTTTAAAAACA
Source organism: Anabarilius grahami (assembly GCA_003731715.1). Classification (NCBI taxonomy): domain Eukaryota; kingdom Metazoa; phylum Chordata; class Actinopteri; order Cypriniformes; family Xenocyprididae; genus Anabarilius; species Anabarilius grahami. The sequence goes on from RJVU01026577.1 coordinate 2,427,972, forward strand.
AAACAAAAAAACATGTAGATAACTTTGTTTTTTAAAATCATCTGCACCGTGCGATTGCTTTTAGAATGTACATGCATTGCTATAATTATTGTTTTTAGTATTTTTAAACTTTTAATATATACCTTATAACTCCATCTTTTAAATAAAACTTTTTTTTCTGGACATAATTTTGTAGGACTCTAATAATTAAGATTTTATTTACATGTTATAGTCTTATTATCTGTCTCTTTTTTTTTTCTTTTACTGTTTTGTAGTATTTCATTACTATTGTTTGATGTCAGAATTTTGTAGCATCCACACATCCATGTAGAAAAATCTCACTTAAGGGACTAAAGAGCTCTGGTAAAATATTCTACGTAAAGACGTTCCTTCATAGTCTATTTAACAAATAACGTGCTTTCTCCAAATTATTTTTGGCCTAGTAAACCAGATATACTGTAACTAGCAGAAGCATCCAGCTCCTCCTATTTCCTGCTGTCTTTCCAGGGGGAAAACTCTAACCTGTCAAAATGTGCAGATTTTGGCAGAAACACTTAAGAACTTAAGTTTAGTTGAAAAAGGCATTTGTTCATTGACTCAATTTAAACATTTGTTTGTTAGTAGAGTCTCACTGTGGAACTATTCTTATAAGCAATGAAGTTGCAGACTTACTCCCTTCCACTAGAGGACAGACAAGGGCCATGCCATTTCATTTACAAGTTGTTAATTTCACGCAAAGCAACAAATTAACACTTAGCAAATGACATTCTCAGGTCACAATACAGAGCTTCATAAGTATCAGCAATAAACCAGATTTGACCCAGATCACATTACTTCAATTCTTGGCTGGATAGAGGCTTTTTTCTTTTCTTTTCTTTTTTTTTTTTCAGATTCACCCAACACTTGAAACAACTCATAAAATTATAATTAACAAAACTAATCAACCTGTGGTTAAATGCAGATATACATTATACATGAACTGGACTGTACAGAGTAATATTTTAAACTCAATATACAAAACACTTCTCTTATGAATAAATCATTTTCTAGTGTGCTAAATATTTCCTCAGGATTACAAAAACAAAAATATGTACAAATAAATCTCAGTTAATATAAAATCAACAAACAAAAAATATACAAACGCAAATCTTGCATCATACATTTTTTCCAACCGTGTTGAGTGAAAAATAAATGACTAACTTTAAAGATATCATGTGTGAGCTGATGTCTTCCCATGTTTTCTGAGAGAAAGATCCTACTTTTAAAAAGGGAGATTTCACCACATTCCTACACATGTGCATTGCAGTCTCTGAGGGGGTCACATATTTCTACGTATGGCTTTACTAAGAGGATGAAATGTACTTCCTGACAGGAAGTGCTGTAGATTCTTAGCCTCTCCATTCAAGCATGAAACCCACTTCTCGTTTCTGAGAAATCGTAGCCACAAGGGTAACGTTTTGATCGTTTGAGTGTGCTCACTGCAGCATGAATTGCTAAATTCGTCTCGTTTGCTATTTTGTACTAGTAGTTTGGTCTGGGTCCTTAAATAGGCCTTTAGCAGCAGAGCTGTGAATATGATGCTTACTGGGAACTTTCCAGGCAGGACTCCAGACAGAAAGGAAAAAACAAGAAAAGTTTCAATCTTTTTGGACAAATGTAATGTTAAGGAGTTAGCAAACCAGTGAGCCACCTGGTTGCTCAACTTTTTGTGTAACTAGCAGATACAGACATGAATTCAAATAAAAAGCTTCATTTTGATCCTTCATTCACAAAAGTTAAATTCAAACAACACCATAGTCAAGCCATGCCTTAAATGAAGACGTTTCCATGCATGTAACAGCCTACGCTTGGCCTTTTTGCCTCTCACAGTGCCTCCCATGTGATTCATTGTGAATTTCGGACATGAATTACAGGCCTATTTGGCTGCGAGACACGGAGTAACACCACTAATCTCTCTCTCTGGCCATTAACTCTCGCTGTCGACCTAGTGCTTAAGCCATTATTTTAAACCCTGCATCACGAGCAATCAATTTCACACATTCGTTTAGTCAGAAAGCTGGAAAAATCTCCCCTTTTGCTCCATACAACTTATTCTTTTTACATTTAAATTCTCTGAGCTCAACCTGCAGGTTGTGGCATTGATAAATTCACAACATAGGAATACACTTGTGAGAAAGTTTTAACATTGTGTGTTTGTGTGTGTCATGAGAACTGGAATGAGAAAAGATGATGAGTGGGCATAACCAGAGCCTCAATGACCAAAAAAACAAAACCACTCAGTATGCAAAATAACCCGAGAACGTATGTGACATATTTGTATCCCCACCCTAGGTAATCATAGACTGTCACACAATTACCTTCTTACAATGAAAATGAATCTTAGTGTCTGTGGCTTTGATAGACAAGCAAGGAAGGGTTTGATCAGCTCATTAGGAAAAAGGATGAGTTGGAATGCTCTACCGCACAGATGTCTTCCACTCAATGGATCATGTCCACTGGCATACATGCCGTGGAATTGCCCTCAGTCTTCTTGCTTGTGCAACCCTTACATTGTGAACCTAACCATCTGTTTGTTTGTTCATTTTAAATTGGAATTAAATTTCACAATCTGGGAGGCCAAAAGGTTAAGACAGCTTGTGCCGAACATTTGATGATTGTCAGATCATTGTACTTTCTCTAGCCTCTAAAACCTGTTGTGCTTCTTTTAACGACAACTAGGGAAGTTTCCTAAATATATCCTTACATAGAAACTGTGACTAATAAGAACTTGAAAAAACAGCCCCCAAAACATTTCACAATATACTCGGGTGATTAGAAAGTAGGACTCCAGTTTCCAACAATTCCTCTTCTGCCATGACAACTTGTTAAAGCAAACATGTAAAATTGCTGTTTGAAGACCTATTTGAGCGTAAATGAAAATAAAATTGAACTCTTAGGCAGTGCATGTGCATTAAAAGGATATTTTACAAAAAAATGAAAATTCTGTCATTTACTCACCCCATGTAATTCCAAACCTGTATGACTTTCTTCTGTGGAACACAAAAGATATTTTAAAGAATGTTTTTGACCACACATTGAAAGTCAGTGGGGTCCAAAACAACACCCATTGATTTCCACTGTACATACACACACACACAAATTCAGAAAGTAAGTTTGGAACAATTTAAGAATGAGTAAATCATGACAGAATGTTCATTATTGGGTGAGCTATCCCTTTAAGGAAATGTATAATCAGCAAAATGTTAATCATAGCACCAATTTCAGTTATTTTCTTTTAGCAGTACGACTGATAGCCAAAATCTACATTAGAACGAGTGACATTTCCTTCACATTAAGTTTTTGCTGTATTTTTTAACATTCCTTTTGTTGATATAGATATGAGCAATAAAACTTCTCAACAAACACCGACTACTACAGTACTCACTTTCGATTATTGCAACTCTACTTGGTTTTACATAGTCTTACAGTCTTGATTTTACACTTGATGGACATCTACTGAACTCAGCTAGATCTCCAACATGTGAGATTTGGCAAATGAATGAGGGTTTGGGTAAAGAGAGCTTCCCCAGGCCTCCCGTGGGTGGTGTGATGCTGGCTGTGCGGTGGAGCTGGAAATAGGCTGGTGGTGAGTGTCCAAGCCCATCTGTTGGTTGGAACTGGCAGAAATGCATGGTAGGTAGAGTTTACAGTTTGGATCTACTCACAAACTGAAGAAAAGTGGACCCGCGATGCAGAAAGGTAAGTAAATTATCTGCCTCAGTGCATCACATCTCTGTTATCCGCAAGGCGACATGGTAGGGATAGCCAGGGAAAGATTCGGAAACAAAAGCTACAGAAACTAAGCCCCCCCAAAAAAACTTTCTTTTAGGTACATTGCATTTCATCTACTTGTGCTGTCTGCATCCTACATAAGAAACAATTCCAGAAATGTCCTTTCTTATTCCCTATCATCCCGAGTCACCGTCTTGGGTTCAGTCTTGTTCCGCTCCTTGTCAAACTCCAGGCTGTGGTTGGCGGTGGGTTTCAGGGCCAGCGAGGACAGACTCAGAGAGGTGAGAGCAGAGGGTGATGAGGGTGAGGAAGAGGACGTGGGTGAGGTTGGAGAGGGAGGGGAGCGACCGTTGGAGATGGGAAGAGGAAGGCTTGAGGAGTTCAAGTTCTGCTCTCTCAGTAACCGGTGGTGTCTGAAGGTGGACGAGAGGAAGAGGGACTCGGCTGAGAGGCTGGACGTGGAAAGGCTAGTCAGAAGTGCTTTGGCCTGGTTGGAGGAGGCCGTCAAAGAGGACAGCGCTACCTCCTGGGGGTACTTCCGCAATCTGGAGGGCAGGTGGCCGGAGAAGCTAGCAGCTCTGGTGCTTGCGAGGAGCGACTCGGTTGCTCTGGCTCTGCTGATGTTCAGACTCAGAGCCTGAGGGTTGGATGGTAAAGGCAAAGTGAGGGGATAAAAGAGTGGGTAGAGAAGAAACAGAGCATAAAAACTAAGAATAAAGACATTTTGCGAGGTGTTTAAGGTTTGGTTTAGCTGTAATGTGTCATTAATCTCTCCCACAAGACACTTTCTCTAAGGAATGAATGAGGCTCTGGAGAATATTGACTGCATGATGTTTTAGGCCATTTAAACCTATATAGGATCGACTAGGAGGAACTGGGTAAAGGATTGTAGGCTTCAGTCAGGAGATGCTGATGAAGACGACGGAGGAGGAGGTGGACAAGCCTTGGTCAGGTCGGTTTGGGTCGCTCACTTCTGCTCACTGGGTCGAGGGGTTGGACGTGAATGGTTGCCATGAGGGCCGACGAAGGATGGCAGGTGACACGCAGGTAGGTAGCGGTGACAAAGAGGACAATGCAAAAAGAAGGGAAGGATGGGAGGAAGGAGGAAGACAAACACAGGACAACGTTATTCAGGTTAGGATCATTCATGCATGATGCTAGCCTGGTACACAATTCTACGTGTGGATTTCATCACATAAGGGTGAATCCACATACATTTAAAGCTCTCACAATGCACTATGCAAGAAGAAACTGACCATTCACAAAATCTTGGTGGGTTTATTGAACATGAGCGTATACACATCTCTATTTCCATCAGTCACAAACACTTTCGGTTCCTGTGTGACAGGATGCTGAGAGTGTTCGACTGAGATCTGCTCAAACTCTAATCAGTTGTGAGGGAGATTGATGGACAGCATGGATAAAAGGAGTGAAGAGGAGAGTGATGGGGATGAAGAGAGAGCCCAGAGAGCCTGGGTCTTTCCACATGAAGTGCCAATTATTCCACCCTGATAGAGCAGAAAAAGACTCTCCATCTATTCCCCCCCTATATCTCTCTTCCCCTTTAACCTTCTCCCTCTCTTTCACTTCTCTCACTCTTTTCCTTTTCACCCAGCCTTCTCAAAAAGCCCCTGGAGAACACAAATATGGTTGTAGTTTAAAATAGCTACAATTTGAATAAACAATTATAGATATAGATTAAAAAACATAAAAAATAGGTTTTTTTAGCATTTACTAAATTTGAGAGAATTTATTTTATTTTGCTGTAATGTATTACAGTTTCTACAAAAATATTAAGCAAAAAAACTTTTCAATATTGACAATAATAAGATGAAGAAAGGATCATATGACACTGAAGACTGTGAATGGCTGCTGAAAATGTTAAAATATTGTGATGTTACATTGTAATAATATTTCACAATATTACTGTTTTATATTACATAACAATATTACTTAATTTATTACTTAATATTACTTAACAATAAACTTTTTGAAAAGTAGTGTACATTTAATTTTCACTCAGTTCACAATTCACAATGAGTCTAATAAAGAAGGGAGAAAAGGTCAGAAACACTAGGTGAATTAGACCAGTGAAGACTGTTTGAAGTATTTGTGGCGCAATGATGTGTTGATTCACTTTTCATCTATATGAGCAGCCAAGGACAGCAATCATTTGAAAGATAAAGTCTTTTCAGAGAAGGCTAGAGTAGAAAACTAAATCAAATGTGGACGAGGCCGAGAGATACAGCGAAAGGCACAGCAAGCAGAAAAAAGGAATAAATGAAATGATGAGTCTGGGTGAAAAGATGTGTGTACATAAATGTTCGTATCCATTTGCTGCAAGGAAGGTTAAGACAAGAAGGAGATATACGCAGTCCACTTCAAAGGGAATAATTAGCTGTTACACTGACAAGTCTAAACCCTGATCATATCCAGCTTAGCAGGAGTGCCTATAACAGCAAATATGTTCTCCTGTAATTATAGCTGCAATGAACCCTCTGATCTCTCTCGTTCTCTTGCCAATATCTGCTTCTCTCTTCCTTCCCCATAAAAGATTAGATTCTTTTCTAATATTCATGGCCTGTTGAACAGGGGCCAGATTTATTAAACAGAGTAAGGAGATTTACAGCGCACCAGCCTATCTTCTCCTTACCTACAGCACACAGGCCCTCAGCTGTCTGTATATGTATGTGTGCGCGCGTCTTTTTCTCCCTCTAATCCATCTTTCAATCCTCCTCTGTTTTCTCCACCCGTCTCATTTACTTGGCTTATGTTGTAGAGCTCACATTTTCCCAAGTCTCTGGCTTCATGCTTCCTTTCTCGCCCTTCTCCTGAGACCCACCTGTCTCTGGTTTCTTTGTTCTGTTAGGGGGTTTTAAGTGCATTTTAGAGTCCCAAATGTTCTGTGATTGACGCACCAATTCAGCTTTTTCAAAGCGCCACTCCCGTCACTGCTAGAAAGTTTTCTCCCAGCCTCACTTTACTTGTGATTGACACACACAGACATACGCACACATGTACACACACACACCTCTCCTAAAAGCTCTCGGCAGTGAGCTTGCCCTCAGACAGACATTTTGTGTTGGTTTCAAGCAGAAACGATCTATAGCTTTTAGCATACCATTTGAATACAAACAAAGTAAGTCTAAGAAGGCTACAACCGTTCAAGACTGAGATGAACAAATTAAAACTGAGAACAAGGCTAGAGATAGACTAAGGCTGCAAATCAACACTTAGGCTAGACTAAGTCTAAAAACAAGACTCAAACCCAGTTCAACTTCTATAAAAATGAACAAAAACCAAGACTAAGACAAAGATGGACCATGTCAAGGCTGAGACCAGACTAGGCCTAATACTGTAGATAGAACGACAGAACGTTAGACCGAAGGATGATAGAATGTTAGAGAGAACAATATGTTGGACAGACAGACAGGCAGATAGATAGATAGAATCATAGAATAGACAGAACCATAGAATGATAGATAGATTGACAGAATGATATAGAATGAACAATAGAATGACATAATGATAGAACAGTAGAAAGAATGATAAAAAGAACAATAGAGAGATAAACAGATAGATCATACCTGTTGTTGACCCTGGTTCTTAAGGAATTCCTCTCTCTGTTTGCTTGTTTTGACCTTTTCTGGTCCACTCTGCTGCAGATGCTTCAGACGAGACAGCGCCTTACCACCACTAGTCTGAGATGGACAAGAGAGAAGAACAGAAGTTCTGTGCACTATATTTGGTAATAATTTCCATCCAATTTCCAACAGTGTATTTGCAATCACTGGCAGTCAGAGGAAGTGCTGGAGGAAAACAGTGTGCAAGACAGGCAGGAGGGTGATGTGTTTTTAATAGAACACATGCAAGCATCTTGGCGCAGTCCTCTCGGTCTTTCTTACCCACACATTCACATATTACCTGTAATTTCTTGCATTAAATTCAGAAATGATAAATCATATTGCTCTGCATATAGCTGACAAAAGCTCTCCGCACAATTCTCACTAATGACCACTTTCTCTAGGCCTTCCTCTCTCTTCATATACTACCTAAACAAGATCACACACTAGACCAGAGTCACAACCAGCCAACAGTCCTTCAAGGAGGTCCATTAGCTTTTTGTTTTATGCAAACGAGCGCATCACTGAACGAGGGGCTTTGTAAGAGGATCTAATGCCTGCAATCATGTGGACCTACGGATGCCGGGCTCCATCTGTCCTACGAAAGCAGCATGCACGATCTAGAGCGAGGGGCTCGAACACCATAGTTAGGAGGGATGATGCAATGCTGGCTTGTGTACAAATGTGTGGGCTGAAAGCAACGCAGTGGAAAACACAAGTGACATCGTCCAAATCCTTCCCTTCTGTCACTCATTGAGATCAGCCGTGTTCTCAGCGGAGCTGAGTAATACACATGACGTCTGGTGGATTGCTGCTTCTTAGCACGCTCACTCAAAGGCTGTTTACCCTGACACCTACTTTCCGAAGAGACAATACCGCATAAATTATGCAACAATATTACTTGAGTAGTTTCGCAGAGCTTCCCTGGACTTTTTATTTTACAAGAAAACCACATAAAAATGTCAAATGTTCCAGAGGAAAATAAGACAAGGGAGAAGTAATCAAATTGCAAACTCATTTTAAGAGGGGGAAAAAAAGAGTAGGCTAATGAAGAAGAGGAGGAAACAAGACAATTTATTGTGCAAAAGATACAATAAGTTTTTCTACAGAGGCTGGAGGCAAACAATTTATCAAAGCATTTGCAAAAACAGCACAACCTGATGTAGTTGAGCAACCCAGCAGAGGAGACCAAAACCCTTCAACCAGAGAAAAAGATAGCCAAGAAGATAGAAAGAAAGACCAGGGATTAAGGAGATACTGAAGGCTAGGTTGAACCTTGGCTGTGGATGTACTGATGCAGGACGGTTTGGGTGGGACAATGGGTCTGTTTGTTTCTCCTCTGTCTCCGGGGTTCTGATCTGTATGTCGTGTGCTGCCGGATCTCTGGGTGGTGGAACTCTGCGTCTGGGCAGACGCGGGGAAGATGTTCCATGTGTGAGGATCAGTGCTGAACTCCACCAGGCTGAGCTCCAGCTCTCGGATGGTTTCCTCCAGACTGTCCAGTCGACGGTATGTGCTGTGGCAGATGTCTTCCTTTTCCCCTCCAACGCCTTGAGTGCGGATCAAACCGACTTGAGATGTCTCTATGGGCCCATTTTGCTGCAAGACAGACAATGTAGTGTCCGACTTACTCGTTCGCTTGTCTTTCATCTCTGTCGCTGCCTCGAGAGACTCCTGAACCCTTGGCTCCCTCCTCAGGGGCTGTTTAATTGCTCTCTCCCTTGTTAAAGGCGGGCACGGCTGGGTCACATCCTGGACGGGACTCTGGAGTTCCCTCTGGGCCGCATCCAAGTCTTGAATCCGTGGGACTTTTTGGCTGGTTGTCAAGTCTTGTTTCCAGAGCGACAGACGGGGAGTCCTCACAATGTGGCTGAAGTAGCTTACTCTGATGTCGTTTCCAGTGTCATTGTCTTTAATTGTCTGAGCACTGTCAGACCGTCTGGTCTGTGCTGAGTCCTCAGAAGGAGACGTGGGGAGAGAGTTACATTCAGTCAAGACTATCTGGGGAACTGGACTGGAGGTCATCCCATGCTCCATCTGAAATATAGCAGGAGTTGTTTGTATAATTATCCCCAAAATGTGATTAATAAAAGTATGAGATTCTAAGTTTAAAGTAAATGTGAGCCTCTTACCAGAGGTTTCTCTGTAAAATCACTGGAGTGTTCATGTAAACCAGACTTAGATGGAGTCAGCTGCTGGTACATAGTATGGCACACATACAAAATTAAATAATAATAATAAAAAACACTTAAATATGCAAACACATTCAGGAATAGTTCACTCAGAAATGAAAACGGTGTCATCATTTACTTGCCCTCAGGACAGTCAAAATCAGTGGAACACATAATGTGAAATTCTGAAGACTTTTTCAGGCAATTACCATGTCTTCAAGCTTTAAAAAAATGCAAAACACTTGTTTTGTGAGGAAATGGCTAAAATTTACACAGTTATTCACTGATACTCTTCCCCTCCATTGAGCTGTTAACTATTGTAATTGAATCATTGAATCAGTGAGTTCAACTTAAGAGTGTGATTTGTGAACATCATTTAGGCTAGTTTTGTGAATCGGATGAACTGATTTATTGAAATATCTAACTCAATCACAAATGCGCTATATTTCCTTCATGAACTTAAATGTCAGTTTGTTCACCACACAAAAGTATTATTAGTATTAAAAGTATTATGGATTTAGAAGACTTGAAATATAGTCTTATCAGTGCCGGTCCTCCCTATACACAAAGTACGCTAGTGGCGAATGGCCCCCTGATACTAGGGGGCCCCTTTGCTCTCAAAGATGAGAGAATAATGCCTAGGCCTGTTTGGTTAATAGAATTGTACTTTCGGTTTTGATTTTGTCTTTCAACGATTATGAAAAAACAATGTTCCTTCCCTTTAAAACAATGCACAGTCGCCCTTTCTAAGTAACATCAAAAACAGTCAAATCATGTAACGTGACTGTCGTAATATATAGTCTCCTGCCAGACTTTCAATACTAAAAAACAAAAAGAAAAGAAGAAAAAAAAAGGCGGCGTATTGAGCTGCGAAGGCAGCTTTCTGTGTGCATGCTCCCGAGATGGAGCGAAATACGGACACGTAGGCTACTTGGGGCTTTGGGAGTGCAATTAAAAGGACAAATACACACAAAAACATGTCGGAATATTTATAATAGATTTGTGCATTCGGTCTTAAAGTGACAGCAGCCTAATAAACCTGCTGCTGTCTATCATTTAATGTTAATCAAACAACAAAAGAAAACCAGAGACTCATTGACTGCTCTTCACTGAATAAATTTAGTCATTTTAATAAGAATCAATGTTTATTTAATTCATACAGTGAAGACTATGCAGTGTTTTATTTGTACATTTGATTACTTTATTCAATTTCTGTATAGTAGGCTATTATTTTAGTGGGCTAAATTTTTTTATTTAATTTGTATCCTTTTTCTTTTGTATTTGTCCTATTGTTTGTAATTGTCTTCTTTTTTTATTGCATTACTGTTTCAACTCAACTGTTATTTGTTGACAGTGAAACTGCTCTGAAAGAACAGATTAAGAGGTTGTGGAACATTTTGGGGTTTTTATGAACACAATGACAAGGGCCACTTAAAAGTTTTGCTTAGGGCCCCCAGAAGTCTAGGATCGGAGTCTTATGGACTACTTTTGTGATATCTTTGATGCTTTTGCATATTTTTTGAAACTTTCAGTCCCCATTCATTATAATTGCATTGAAAAAAGCATAGTAAAACAAAATTTCTCCTTTGTTCCTCAGAAGAGAGTCATACGGGTTTAGAGCGCCATGAGGGTAAGTTAATGATGACAGAACATTAAATTTTACTTAAACTATCCTTTAAAAGATCATAGAGCTTTGCCACTGTGCTCATATACAAATTTAAAAACAACAAAATTTAGAAATCTGGGTGAGTGCTACCACAATGCAATATCAGACTACCTTTAGCTTCAGTGGAGGAAATTGGGCATTTCAACACACAAAACAGACATGCACTGGCAAGGGCACACACACACTGTGTATGTGGTGATTGTGCTCACTGTGGTGTAGGAATATCTTTGTTTTCTGTGTGTGTGTGTGTGTGTGTGTGTGTGTGTGTGTGTGTGTGTGCGCGTTTTTGTGACATATCAGGACACAAATGTGTATAATGACATGGGTATGACATAGGTATTACAAAAAGGTGTGACTTATGAGGTCATTACCCCATGTCCCCACTTTTCAAAAGGCTTATAAATCATACAGAATGAGTTTTTGTGAGAAAGTAAAAGTGTGCACAGTTTCCTGTAATGGTTAGGTTTAGGGGTAGGGGTAGTGTAGGGGGATAAAAAATACGGTTTGTACAGTATAAAAACCATTACGCCTAAGGAATGTCCCCACAATTCACAAAAACGAACATGTGTGTGTGTGTTTGCCTAAGAGCATCTTTTTACATCTCTCTATATTGGAGCATGACTAAGATTTCTGAGGGACACATTGAGCATTTGGGGTGAACTAAAGGTGCATATGTGTGTATGAGTGTACAACAGCAGTCCACAATAACTTGCATTAGTGGCTGTTACCTGTCCAGCTGAGGGCAGATGGGGCAACAGCTGTAAACTAGAAGGAAGAGGGTGTTTCCTGGGAGAGGGCAGGGGGGGAGTCAGATATCGCTCAAAGAGCTGAGCATTCAGGGAGATTGAAGAGAATGAATGAAAAATATGGGATGCACAATATCAGTTTCTGATAACTCATTTCATGATTCCTAATTAAAAGCTCTAGAGACTCTGAAACTCACTCATTAAGGACATACACATTTACATACAGGGTTGTGAATCCCATAATTCAATATTTACTATATCATTTTAACTGGGTGGAACATGTCCCACCATCAGAAATTACACACTGTACTTTGTAGCTCAGCTATTTAATCATGAATGTGTAATTTAGAGTGTGGGTGAGTATTGTGTTATTGAGTTATGGGTTTGTTTTGAGATGCAGCTTGTGAGCCTCATTAGGTTTGAGAGGGCGGTCGGCATGGTGTCACTGCAGCAGTGCCGAGATCTCCACAGGTCTCCACAGGGTTTCCAACAGAGACATGCAGTGGGGATGGAGGACAAGAGACATCTGCTCACTTACCCTGTCATCCACTCAACCAAGACAACAAAAACTGTCTGCTTGTTGGTGTTAATGAGCCTTGCAGTTTTTGTGTCAGTGTTTGTGTGTATTTCTGCCCTGAAGCAGGTCAAGGAAGCCTAAAATCAACACCAACACAGCTCAAGCGGAGGCAGTCAGGAGAAATGCACTGTAGTGACCTCCTGCCAAAATGATAATATGTAAATGGGGACGGCTGGGGAGAAAGTTTAGAATTTAATTGTACATCAATTAAAAAAAGACATAAAAAGATTTGCTGCATGTTCTGAAGCAGGATTAGGCAAAAGTTGGAATTTGAATTGGCAGTAGTAGTACATAGGATGCTAAATTGGAATGATTGTTTTGGAATTGCAGTTCAAAGAAATTTATCACAGTCCCTCAAACATTTTGTGATGAATAATTGCATCATTAATTTTGACCAATTATGTCTGATGTGTGTAATTTCTCTAATTTAAGTTCAAAACAGTACTCTCTCTCTCTCTCTTTCTCTCTCTCTCTCTCTATATATATATTTAAATACTTTTGCCATTTAAAAGTTAGGGGTCTGTAAGATTTTTTATTTTAAAGACATTAATACTCCTCAGCAAGGACACATTAAACTGATCAAAAGTGACAGTAGAAACATTTGTAATGTTACAAAAAAAAATTACATTTCAAATCAATGATGTTCAGTAACACTTTACTTAAAGAGATAGTTCACCCAAAAATGAAAATTCTGTCATCATTTACTCACCCTCAAGTTGTTCTAAACCTGTATGAGTTTCTTCTGTTGAACACAAAATAAGATATTTTAAAGAATGTTGGTAACCAAACAGTTGATGTTATCCATTGACCTCCATAGTATTTTTTTCCTACCATGGAAGTCAATGGCTACCGTCAACTGTTTGGTTACCAACATTCTTTAAAATATCTTATTTTGTGTTCAACAGAAGAAACTCATACATAAACATATGAGAATCCAATATTTCTCCAAATGTGCATGCTTTTAAATTAAAAGCCTATATTCAGACTCTTTGCATCACAGAAATACATTATATTTTAAAGTATAATATAAAACCATTACTTTATATTGTAATAATATTTTTCTGTATGTTTCATATACCATGATGAGCTTGAGACATCACAGAAGGTTTTTTTCACAGCCTACCTGACTGAAATGCCTCATTAATATGCAAGTCATTTCAGCTCATTACTATGCAATTATTTTGTCTTCTCAGGTGAGAATGACCCATTATTCATCATTATTCATGATGATTCACGCCTCCACGCATACGGTGTTTCTTGGCAAAAAGTGTCTTACAAAAACTAAATCAATATATTGTTATAAATGAAAGAGTAGTCAGCATATTTTTTTACATAACTTTGAAGCAAAAACTCTAGTCTACAACCTCCAATACCCTAAAGTATTGTAAACACAGATTTACTATACTTTTTTTGGCCTTATTTCAGTGACTTAAGTTTTTTGTTTTTTCAATAACCACGCATAAATGTTATTCCTTCAAAAACACAAACATGTACATACATGTTCCTCACATATTATGGTAGCCTAGTTTGTGCTGAATACAGTGTAATGACACTTGTGTCATTATGTTTATGAACAACTGAAAAAAGCACAAATGTCAGGGCATGTCAAAACTTCTCCAGGCCCCAAATCAGCCTCAGACTCCAGAGGGTTAAAACATATTTTTTGTTCAACAGAAGAAACTCATACAGGTTTAGCACAACTTCAGGGTGAGTAAATGATGACAGAATTTTCATTTTTGGGTGAACTATCCCTTTAAAGCCTTTATATATAATGCATTATAAAAATATTTTTAATGCATTAATTATGCCTTGTAATGCATCTTATAATGCATTGTATTGTCTCATGAATAACTGTAACCACAGTTATAATACATTATAATACGTATATATTCATTGAACTCACACGCATTAAAACACAAATCAAACAACCAATTTCAGATGTACAAGGAATCTGCAGATATTATAATGCATTTTAACTTTGGTTACAATTATTTATCAAAATTTATAATGCATTAAAACGTACATTATGAACACCATTATAATGCATTATACATTAAGGCTTTAAGTAAAGTGTTACCTGATGTTCTTTTGAACTTAACAACTAAGCTCAGAACTTTAACATTAAGAAGCATAACCATTAATAAGAAATGTTTCTTGAGTAGCAAATCAGCATATTAAATTTATATTTGAAGGATCATGTGACACTGAAGACTGGAGTAATGATGCTGAAATTTCTGAAATACAATTGGCATGTAGAAGGGATTCCCTAATTCAACCGGAGTCGTGCATTACTCTGCTCTGAAGTTGCTAATGCATCTACAGTAGATATAAAGTAAGTGAGTAAGTGAGATGGCATATTTGAAGTGTTATGGTTGTTGATTCTATGCACAGTTAAATTAGACACAAGCGGTATCCCACAATACACTCACTAGTGCTTAACTAACAGCACTTTACATCAGCACAGCACAAGACATTGTCAAACCACCCATTTGAGCTTAATAGGTCATGAGCCAAAGAGCAGAGACAGAAATTCAGATCTCCTGCCTGCTAATGTGTGCTTAATGAATGAGCAAACCAGCCAACTGGTAGAATCCACTTATGTGTGAACGTAATAGCATTGCTTTGTGGGTGTACAGCAGACACATCTGGTGCTTATGACATATGGGCATTAATCACCAACATTAACACTTCAGCCGTTAGGGCACAGACGGCCTGATGTGATTCCTCAGGTTATACATGTGCTCACCTCCAGCTCAGCTGCTAACTTCTCATCGTCGCCCTCCTCTCGCTCTCCACCAGCGATGGTTGGAGGGGTCGAGGCCGGTCGGGGGGCTTCAGATATACTCCTTCGCAGCTTAATATGTGGCTTCTGAGACTCGGACTCCTCTGATTCGGACTTCTGTTTACATACGCAAAGATAGAAAGGAGAAATCTTAAAATACAATATGCACTTTAAAATGTAAAACAAAATGTTCCCTTTTGAAATAAGTTTAATGTACTATGAAGACATCCTCTTTATATACACATAAACAGAGCCGTAGTTCACTGACAAGCCACGCAATATCGCGTTCATTATCGAAGGCGATTCATCTGCAAAATGAACGCGATATTGCGTGGCTTGTCAGTGATCTACGGTTCTGTCTATTATATGCCGCTTCATTTGAAAGCAGGTGATGGCGGAAGCAGGAGAGATGCCGCTACGTATTAGGAGGGTCAAGATCATGTTGGCATATTGGACTAATTTACAAGGACATAGTATGGCGCACCCCACAAAAACTGTCTTGCAAGAATGCGCANAATATTTTGAAATTATGGATAAATTTATGCATATATGAATCTTGTAAAACTAAATTAAGGCTGTTTCGACTAACATCATAATTGACTTCCATGAAATAATAACAAAAAGGCTGCAAATGTGTAGAATTTGTCCTATTGTAACGTAATGACTAAATGTTAATTAAAAGTAAACACAAGGGAAATTAACACACAGAACCAACAAAATCTTTCTCAATCTCTCTCAAATTCACCTGTGACCATCAGGTGATTTATCACCATAGGAATAGGGCTGGGCGATATATCGCATGCGATTGTCACGCGCATTTCCTCAGTAAAGCCGGTTCCCTGATTACCGCTAAATTGCCATCACCTGCTTTCAAATGGAGCGGCATTTAATAGACAGAGCCGTAGTTCACTGACAAGCCACGCAATATCGCGTTCATTATCGAAGGCGATTCATCTGCAATATGAACGCGATATTGCGTGGNGTAGGAGTTAAAAAGAGGACTACAGATTATCTGTCAGTGTATAGTGTGGAGTTGATAGCAATTTTACTGGCATTAGAGTGGGTGGGGAAAAATCATCAGAGTCAAGGTGTTATTATAGCCTCAGACAGTTTATCAGCATTATTAAGCATTCAATCTGGGAGAGCGTCATGTAGACAAGATCTCATTTATCAAATACTTCACTTGCATCTCACACTTCATAATAAGGGGGTGGTTGTCTCCTTCCTTTGGGTTCCTGCCCATGTGGGGGTGGAAGGAAATGAAGTTGTGGATATGCTAGCAAAAAATTCTATAAAGCATGAAACAGTAGATGTGCAAGTACCAATAAGTAGAGCAGAGGTCAAAACCATCATAAAGCAACATTCACTTAATATATGGCAAGAATATTGGAACACAGCGGATACAGGACGTCATCTATACAGCATACAAAATCAAGTAATCACAAGTATGAGGAAGGGCAGAAGCCCTAGGGAAGAGATGTTAGTCTNGCTTGTAACTTAAAAGTGTTCCCCGTAAAATGGTATGTTCCAAATATAGGAGGAGCCAAAGCTTTAAAAGGCAGCCATTTTAGGAGAATGGGATATAGTGAAGCATATACTGTTAGACTGCAAAAAATATGAAGAAGATCGGGCAGAATTAAAGGCACAGATGGATGAACAAAGCATGACACTTGAGCATTTATTAGGGAAATCATCTGGGAGTATTCACAATTTATTAATTTTGTTTTTGAAAAACACTGGATTAAGTGAAAGAATTTAATAGGAAGGAATTTTCTTTTGTAAAGGTTTTATAAGTTTTTATTTCTATTTATTTACTTATTTAATTTTTCTTCACCTCTCCTTTGAAGTCATTCTAATACCCACACTCCAGTCTAGTAGGTGGCGGTAATGCACCTTTGAGATTAGTTGCCAACCGCCATTAAACCCGAAAGAAGAAGAAGAAGAAGAATGGGATATAGAAAGGTTGAACTGCATATGTATTTTGGGGCCTGGACATTGGCATAGCCAAACTTGCATTTGTTGATATATTATAAGTTTGATTTATCTCCTTTTGGTTTTTTTTCCTCTGTTGTTTTGTTTTTTACTATTGCTACTATGCACAACTGGGAGAACTACACGTTTGCACTTTTTGGATTAAAACCACTCTGAACTGTGCATTTTTGTCCCCTGCTATTTTTTTTACGCCTCTGACTGCTGGTACATTCTAACACACACCTTCCAAAAAGTTCAACTTTTGTTTGAGTATTTTCCCAAAAGTCTTGGGGATCATCAAGATGTTTTCTGGCATAACTGAGACGAGCCTTTATGTTATTTTTGCTCAGCAGTGGTTTTCATCTTGGATCTCTGCCATACAGGCCATTTTTGCTCAGTTTCTTTCTTATGGTGGAGTCATGAACACTGACCTTAACTGAGGCAAGTGAAGCCTGCAGTTCTTTGGATGTTGTTGTGGGGTCTTTTGTGACCTCTTGGATGAGGCGTCGCTGCGCTCTTGGGGTAATTTTGGTCGGCCGGACACTCCTGGGAAGGTTCACCACAGTTCCTTGTTTTCACCATTTGTGGATAATGGCTCTCACTGTGGTTCGCTGGAGTCCCAAAGCTTTAGAAATGGCTTTATAACCTTTTCCAGACTGATAGATCTCAATTACTTTCTTTCTCATTTGTTCCTGAATTTCTTTGGATCTCAACATGATGTGTAGCTTTTGAGGATCTTTTGGTCTACTTCACTTTGTCAGGCAGGTCATATTTAAGTGATTTCTTGATTGTGAACAGGTGTGGCAGTAATCAGGCCTGGGTGTGGCTAGAGAAACTGAACTCAGGTGTGATAAACTACAGTTAAGTCATGTTTTAACAGCACTTTTTCACACAGGGCCATGTGGGTTTGGATTTTAAAAACCTTCATTTAAAAACTGCATGTTGTGTTTACTTGTGTTATCTTTGATTCATATTTAAATTAGTTTGAACTGAAACATTAAACTGTGCATTTTAATAATATATCATCTTTGTACACTTTTTAAAAGTATGCTCAAGTGTTATATTCATTCATAATCTCATTTCAGGAAACTATAAATCTGTGGTTTGAACCATGCTAGATCTTTAGCCCTCCACCAATTCTGGATTTCTGTAACTTAGTGATAGTAGTTTTCTGTGTAATTTCCTGTTATTGGTTTGTCCTCCAGAAACGGCTGAAGGAGACACAGATGAAGATCCGTCAGAGGATCCAGCAGAGACAGAAAGATCTTCAGCAGCTGAGAGAGGCTGTGGAGTCTCATAAGGTGAGTCTGGAGAAGAAGAGAAGTTTGAGAAGTCTCAGTCAGACTCACTGAAGCCACTGTGTGATTGTGATGTGTGTCCTAACAGCGCTCTGCACAGACAGCAGTGGAGGACAGTGAGAGGATCTTCACTGAGCTCATCCGCTCCATCGAGAGAAGCCGCTCTGAGGCCACACAGCGGATCAGAGATCAGGAAAAGACTGCAGTGAGTCGAGCTGAAGGACGACTGGAGCGACTGGAGCAGGAGATCAATGATCTGAGGAGGAGAGACGCTGAGCTGGAGCAGCTTTCACACACACAGGATCACATCCATTTCCTGCAGGTAACAGA
>RJVU01026577.1:2456668-2481125 GCA_003731715.1 Anabarilius grahami
TTCTCGTAATTTAACGAGTTTATTCTCAACATTTTATCTCGACTTTTTTCTCGAAATTTAACAATTTTTTTCTCGTAATTTAACGAGTTTATTCTCAACATTTTATCTCGACTTTTTTCTCGTAATTTAACGAGTTTTTTCTCGTAATTCAATGACTTTAATCTCGAAATGGTTTTATTTTTTTTATTATTGCTTGGCCCTAATCCTCTTCCGTAACACAGCCTTAAGTATTTGATATTACTGAGGCCTAATTTTTTTCTGAGATTACTGAGATCATGCAATCAAAAATCAATAACGTTAAGACATACAGTAGGGTCCAAAAGTCTAAGGCCACATTAAAAATCTCTGGGCTGAAAAATAAATATAAACCCGGAATTAAACGATTTTAGGCTCTTGAAATAAAGAACATGAATAGGTAACAACAATAAGGAATATTTAAGATTCTGCACTCTTTTTAGGTCACTAATCGAATAAGCAAATTAGTGGCATTAATCATTTGAATGCCGTTGTGCGAAAGATCGAATTTCCT
This sequence comes from Anabarilius grahami, assembly GCA_003731715.1. Taxonomy (NCBI): domain Eukaryota; kingdom Metazoa; phylum Chordata; class Actinopteri; order Cypriniformes; family Xenocyprididae; genus Anabarilius; species Anabarilius grahami. The sequence goes on from RJVU01026577.1 coordinate 2,457,198, forward strand.
TGCTTCCGTTGAGAGAAAAACAGACAATTCTGCAGATAGTCTCTGTAGAACCTTCATTTCTAGTTTTTATACTCTGTTTATTGAGAGAGTTCACGGTTGAGATGCAGGTGTTCACTCATGAATCACACTGGTAGCTATAATTCCACAGTCAGTTTTTATTAAAGCACTGCTGACTGAAAAGCTGACTTGATTTGAGGCTGGCTCCCTCTCTCTCCATCTATGTATCCCTGCTGGCCCATACCATCTCATCATTGAGTATGATATTAAGAGTTATTGCCTGCCCCGCTATAGGAGTGAATCACACACAGCAGCAGCCGGGAAATTAATGACTAGTTGAACACATGCTTGCTTACACATAAACACACACTCTCACTTACTTACACACAGTAGTGTAATAAATACAGCGTTCCCACACATCAGTCTTCAAGTCATTTCTATGACTTGGCAAGATTTTTCCAGTCATGGCTCTAAAATAATATGCGTGTGTATACCCTAAAGTTCATAAGTTTGTGGTCTGTAAGATTTTTTAATGTTTCTGAACAATACAGTAGTATTGTGAAACAGTATTACCATTTCAAATAACTGTTTTCTATAATGTGTTTTTATTTTAAATGTAATTTATTCCCATAACGACAAATCTGAATTTTTCAGCAGCCAGTATTCAGTGTCACATGATCCTTCAGAAATTCTGATGTATTACTCAAGAAACATTTATTATTATCAGTGGTGAAAACAGTTGTGCTGCTTATATTTGTGGCAACTGATAATGTTTTAGTAACAATGTATAGGACTTCACTGTGGTTTTTGATCAATTTAATGCATTCTTGCTGAATTCAAGTATATACTGTATATTAAATACATTATGTAAATATATATTAATTAGAGAGAAGGGGAGGGGTGCATATAAATGAACTCATGAGCGACTAGAAGAGTCAGTTTAGATTACATATTCTTATATTTGTTATGTTTTTTATTCATTTATGCTTCGCTTTAAAGTATTAAATGAGCTTACTTTGCTGTTTGTGAGCGCAAGTAATCATGGATGACTGGAAAAGTCATGAAGCTTCACTGGTGTGAGACACTGCGCTAACAAAGAGAAATATCTGATGCAATTTTATAGCGGAGTATAACTAGAAAAATCATTTTCCGCTGTAAAAATGTCCACGATTTTTTGAAGCCTTAAAATTCCCTCACAATTTCACGTGTTGCGTGACTGTGGAAACTCCGTAAATAAAGTAAGGAAAGAGTATAACAGGCACACAATCCAATAGGATCTGTAAGACTGTGCCGTCTCTGCTCTGCTCGCTTTCAGCCCTCCCTAAAGCTCCCCGCACATGCCTCCCTTTCTCTCCTTCACACATTCACTAACACAAACATTTCCCTTTATCATTACTCCTGTTCAACATGTCACCATGGTAATCTGACAGCTGACCGTACAAGGAATTTAAACAATTTACAACAGTATCCATATTTTATTTAACATATTTTGCCCCAGTCAGACATCAGATTCTATATCCATCCTGCTTGTCTGAGATGACTGTTGCCTTGGGATAGTTGGTCCATATCTGAAAAATCTGACATTTTGACAGATACATTTCTAACTGATATATGAATGTTCTTATGTTTGCAAAGGCCTTCCCTGTTCCCCATGCAAGTAACTTAGCAAAGATCTTTCTGTTTCTCTGTTTCTGCCCTGTAACTGGAACGCAACCTATATATACACAATGGTATAAAACACTAGCATATAAAGCAAAAAGTAATTTAAAGGGGTAATTCACAGCTTGTAAGACGGACTTTTAAGAAAATGCAGTCTATGCAGTAGACATGTTGAAAGAAAAAGTTAAATCAGAGCTACATGACTACAGAAAACAGAGAAAAGGGTCTGTTTTGGTTTTGATACCGCCCCTCTGACAAATTTTGCAACATCTGGTGGATACAGGGCTTTTGTTATTTTTTGCTGACAAATTATCTTGATGAAGGTAACAAAAAAAATACACATTGTTCATTTGCATATACTAACGACATTGTAACAATGCAAATCTGTTTAATAAATCAGCATACAAGTTATTTTGTGTTATTCTGAATCCAATATTTTCAATGTGGTCTCAGACTTTCAGACCCTACTGTATCTTTCGCAAATTTGTATTAAAAACATCAGCAACACAAATCAAAAATGCTCAAAAACATCTGAACAGGTTTGATTTGATCATTTAGTCCTTTGGTTTTAAATGTTGAAGAGCGCAATGCACACCAGCTTTCCATACTGAACTCAAAACATGACCTAAATCAAAGAAATTCTTCCTCCACACTACACACACTGAGCTCCAGGATGTGAAGTAACAAATCTGCCGTAAACACCAGGTGAGGCCATTCAGCACCGTCCTCTTTGTTTTCGCTGCTGTGTGTAAATAAATTGGACTGTGAGATATCGTGAAGACTACAAATCAGTGCTGCTGTTCCTGCCGTCTGTGCCTTCTGTACCACCTTCTGTGTCATCTCCTTAAATCATCCTCCGTGTCAACAAACATCTAGATGTTTCGCAGTGTGACATGCAGGTTAGTACAATCCTTCATACCTCAGCATTGTTTAGTACTTGATTCTCATTGGCTGCCACACAGTCCAAGGTGCTGATTAATATGGCTATCAAGTATTTCCAGGTTTGCAGACCGCATTACAGTTAACTTAGGAGAGCGTTTTAGGGATGGAAACCAATGTCTAGAGATAAGCACATAAACAAGTGATTTCCGTGGAATAATTGACTCTGAACTGCTAGAAAGTGTTGAAATTTTAATGCACACCTGAGGTGTAACAGGCAATTGGATTCGCATCATGCCACATTACGACCTCAGGTATGCGTTAAGTTTTCAATATTTCAGCGGTCCATCGTTAATTATTCCAATTTTGAGACTGAGGTCTTGTGATAATGACAATGCCTGACCTTCCAGCTGTGCCATAGTTTGTTTCTACACTCAAAGACGGTGTAGAACAGGTTATACCTTTCTAAGTAAGAGTGAAATTACCAAGTTTCGAGCATCAGGAAATGTTTGTGTCCTCAACATTGAACTGAGCTGAGCTAAATGATGACACTATTGTCTTCTGTAGAGCTGCTCACAGCTGAATTGAATTTGTTTTAATAATGGATGAATTATGCAACATTAACACTGTTATTTTCTTGTTTATTACTGTGAAGCTGTATAAACACACTATATAAATAAATGTGACTTGACTTGTTTTGACTCCCTGAAAGCTAAATGCCACAATAAGCTGTATAACGACAGCCAATCAGAAGACCTTTGAAGTTTGATGTAATGTTTTAATATCAAGCTATGCAGAGCAAAAACTCAGATTAACATGGAAGAGATGTGATTTATCACATGCAGCTTTATCAGGTCATGCTTGTTTAGTGCACGGCTTTACCTGCTGGGTGTAGAGATGCATGAGATTGAGTGTTTGCGTGTGAAGTGTTACCTGCATTTTACGGAGCTGTGCGAGCTGTTTGCGCAGATCGGTGGCGTTCTGTTGTAAGTCGTGCAGGTGAAGCTGCATCTGTAGCCTGGAGACGGTGGAGGCCTGAGAGGTCCCAGATGAAGGTGGAGGCATCAGTGCCAGAGGGGCAGATGGAGTCAGTGCTAATAACCACAACACAAGACAAAAAAAAAGAAAAAATCAACACTGTGAGTTTGAAAGACATACTCAATCAAATTCGAATTAGTTTGAACTTACCCATCTACACCTTCTAAACCAGCATTGTTTAGTCTCGCTCCTGGAGATCGACCTTCCAACAGAGTTTATGCTGCGTTCATGTTGCAACGAATGCGTTTAAAAGTTGAGCGCACATAAATGCAACCAAAAATCATATTTAATAGATTTTCGTTAATTATGCCTTCAAGTGCACCTGGGAAGCTCCTACAGCAAAGTTGCTTTTACAATGTCACATATTCAAGGTAAAAAAACAATATGGAAGATGGAACAACCGCAAAAGTTTTTTTTTTTTTTTTCTCGGTTGTATCAGTGGATAAGCATATGTAAATACACCTGCATTACTTTTACACAACCTATATGCTGTAAGCATGAACAAATCATCTAAACTAACAAGCAAATAATCAAAGGGTTAGTTCACCCAAAAATGAAAATTCTGTCATTAATTACTCACCCTCATGTCGTTCCACACCCGTAAGATCTTCGTTGATCTTCAGAACACAAATTAAGATTTTTTGATGAAATCCGATGGCTCAGTGAGGCCTGCATTGACAGCAAGATAATTTACACTTTCAAACACCCAGAAAGCTACTAAAAACATATTTAAAACAGTTCATGTGACTCAACCTTAATGTTATGAAGCAACGAGAATACTTTTTGTGCACCAAAAAAACAAATAACGACTTTATTCAACAATATCTAGTGACAAAGTAACTGACAAAGTAACGTGATTTCAGTAAACGAGGGTTCGTTACGTCATAAGTGTTCTGAAATTTCAATGGTTCACATGATTTTGGCAGTTTGATACACGCTCCGAACCACCGTTTCGAAACAAAAGATTCGTAAAGCTTCGAAGCTTCATGAAGCAGTGTTTTCAAATCATCCATCACTAGATATTGTTGAATAAAGTCGTTATTTCGTTTTTTTGCACATAAAATGTATACGCGTCACTTCATAACATTAAGGTTGAACCACTGTCCTCAAATAATTAAATATGTTTTTAGTAGCTTTCTGGGCGTTTGAAAGTGTAAATTAACTTCCTGTCAATGGAGGCCTCACTGAGCCAATGGATATCTTACTTTGTGTTCTGAAGATGAATGAAGGTCTTACGGGTGTAGAACGACATGAGGGAGAGTAATTAATGACTGAATTTTCATTTTTGGGTGAACTAACCCTTTAATATGCATAAAGCAAACAGTTAAAAGTGGTAAGATTTTTGTTTTTGAAGAAATTATATTATGCTCAGCAAGGTTGCATTTATTTGATCAAAAATGCGGTTTAAAATAATTGTTTTCTATTCTTTTAAGCAATCTATACCTGAGATGTCAAACTGAATTTTCAGCATCATTTCTTCATTTCAGAAATCATTCTAATATGATGATTTGATGCTTAAGAATCATTTCTTATTATTGTCAATGTTGAAAACAGTTGTGCTGATTCATATTTTTGTGGAAACTGATATACATTTCCCACTTGAAGTTTGCATAAGCCAAGACATTTCAAGTTGAGGGCAGGAAATAATTACAGCAGATTTTATTGATCATAATAAGCTTTGAATATCAATGGTTCAGTATAGTTTCTACATATTCTGTGTACTGAAGAAGAATTATAAAGCTTGCCAAAAAATATTTAGCTGGTTTACGAGGAGACCAAAGAACATTTCCCATCATTCTCCATGAAAGCAAGGAATGATCAAATAAACAGATAAATACACAATTACACACCTAATGTGCATCCTTTGCTCTTTATTTTGCTTCATTATTTTTAAAAAAAGCTTTCTGTCTTAGTCTTCAAGTGAAAATAAAGAGAAAGAAACTGCCCAGCGAGATTGACTCTGACCAAAATCACTTCATCACATCATAATTATGATTTCTGAAATTGTAAGAAGGAACTTCCCAGGAGGATTGAACACGGCATTATTTCCATCCCTGTCCTAACACACTCGGCTGTAATTTCAATCAAGTGAACCCCATGACCTTGACTAGCTGGATTGGGTGCATTTGATTAGGATTGAGGCTAAACTCTGCGGGAAGGAAGATCTCCAGAAACCAGATTGAGTGCTTTTGCTCTACACCCATCCTTCCCTGTGATTTCAGACAGAGATACACTAACCCGCACACACACAAAGCGTGTCGTCACCTCCAGGGCCCACTGAGGAACATGCTGTTAGTGAGGAATACAGAGATACCAGCACTCTCCAGTCAGTCGTTTTTAACAAAAGGGTACATGTACTGATTCCCCAAGATTCAGGAAATGTGAATACTGACACACCATCCTAACACTTCATTTTCAGTGTGTGAATGTGTCAAGTTTAAGAATGAAAACAGACTGAGGGAGAGAAATATCAAGTGCAGGCAGGCCGTAGAGGAGAGATACCGTAAAAAGCTACAGTGGGAACAGGCATTAAATAAGCAGAAGGATCACATTTTCGTAAAAACAGACACGCACACTACATACACCGGGAAAGACAGGCCAATCCACATTAAACATGAGAGAGCAGAGACAAGGCTACCTTTCTTCTTCAGCCGGCCAGCTGTAACATACAGTAGAAGCTGTCAGCTTGTTCCAGTTTACTAAATAGGTGTAATGAAGTAAAGAAACAGTGCTGAATTGGACCTGTCGTGGATCAGATTCAAAGGGGGAGACTAGGACTCATGGGATACTCTCTCGATGGCCCTTTACTGAGTCAATTTAGACTCACCTCTCAAACCGTGGAGAATCTTCAAAGACAAATCTAGCAAATCAAAACTGGTGGCAGCCTTTGAAAGGCTGACCATTCAGAAGATGTTGTCTGAGGACCCCCGTAACAGATTTGAGAAGGAGAACGAGAGAAAAAAAAAAGAAAACCAAAGAAAAAAGTACTGAAGTCTATCCGTGAAAACATTAAGGTTATTGTGACAAAGAAGAACAAAGTAGGGTCCTTCATTCCAGTGCACTCTGTTTGAGAATATCAGTCTTTCAAACTTGGGCCAGCCTGATCTACTAAGAACACAATATTAGACATATCAGACATTAGCTTGACATCCTGCCTCATGACTGCTCTGGGCAACCATAGAGAAGAAGCTGGACTCACTTCCTGTGGCGGAGCCGTCGCTGGTGGATTCGGTCTTCTCGCTGGAAGAGAAAGGGAAGGGCCGTGAAAAGTCCGCCCCCTGGTCCGGAGGGCAGCCCGCCATCATGCAGAGACGCAGCAGGCCGCATCTGAGGATCATACAGCCGTGATACTACCACTGTACTACAGCACCTGACACTACACTGACGCTACACTACTCTAGCATGTACTGTACTACAGCAATACTACACTTGCCTTCTCTGTTCCTAATAATGGGTTATGCTACAATCTCGTATTACTCTACTATCAAAGCACTGCAACTGTGTCTTTCACTATTTCCACACTTCACAATTCCTCGGAGTAACACAGCTTTATTTAACCTATAGGACTATTAAAACACATTCACTACCGTTCAAAAGTTTGGGTTACACTTTAATTTAAGGTGATGTAGTTACATTGTACTTACTCAAATAAGTACTACATGTAACTACATGTACTTGCTATAGAGTTATGGTTAGGGTTTGGTTTAGGGTTAGTTACTTGCAATTATGCACAATTTACTGTTATTACTATAGTACATGTAGTAACGTGTAACTATACGTCACCTTAAAATGAAAGGTTACCAAAGGTTACCAGTTTGTGGTCAGTAAGAATTTTTTTTTAATAATTAAAAATTTTATTCGGCAAGGATGAAGTAAATTGATCAAAAGTGTCAGTAAAGACATTTAGAATGTTACAAAAGATTTCAATTTCAAATAAATTGTTATATTGATTTGTTTCTATTAATTCAAAAATCCTGAAAAAAGCAGCACATCTGTTTTCAACATAATAATAAGAAATGTTTCTTGAGAAGCAAATCATCATATTGAAAATACAGCTTTGATCACAGGAATAAATTACACTTTAATATATATTAAAATAAAAAACTGTTGTTTTAAATTGTAATAATATTTCCTTGATGAGTATAAGAGACTTATTTCAAACACATTTAAAAGATCCTAAACTTTTGGATGGTAGTGTATTAGAACTGAGCTGTTCAACCCAATATAATACTGAAACACTTCAACATTATGCTCCACCACAACTGGCTTTGATAATGTACAAGAATAAGCAATGAACTCTCACTTAACACTATCTTTAAGACCTATTCACACCAAGTGTCAATTATGAGCACAAATTTGAATCAAAATCCTTCTAAACACCAAGTGAACAGATTTGCACTTTGATTATATGATTTAAAAAAACTTCACTAAGCAACAGTATTTGCATCAGGCATAGTGTGAACAATTTCTATCCTAACTCTACCTAATATTAATTGAAGACCCTATTTACAGAATTTTCACTATATATAATGCATTTGTTTCTAAATGTCTACTCAACGCTTTTACCTCAACACACTTTCTTTTGGAGGTAATAATCTAAATAATATTCATTTCCTGATATAAAATGTTCCACAGTTGGCGTGAATGGCTTGACACATCGAATATGAATGACAATAAATGTCCAGCAACATTAAAGCACCGATACAAAGAGACTCATGGCGATCGCAGGACAAAAATAGCACCAGCACACACAATTTCAATACAAGCACTTTACATTCAGCAAGTAAAGACATATTTGCAAGCTTTTGAAACATAAGAAAAGCCAATGGCTACATAGCAAACATGAGAAAGCAGGATATTACCGTATGAAAGCAAAATGGCACCATGCTAAGAACACTGAATATGTGTGAAATGGTTGAATGCATTATGTAAACCAGTATTTTAGAGTTAAGTGCATTTCACACGGTACGCAGTCTTATGTACAGGTGTTTTCTATACAATCGAGAGGTAGTATGGAATGTGTTAGCATAACAATACTCAATGCTAGAGAGCAAAAACATACTGCTTCTCTGAATTACCGTAAATACTGTATTTCATGTTGCATGTGATAATTAACTAAAATACCTTGAAAATACTTTAAAATGTCATTTATTTCTCCATAAAAATGATTTTTCCTGATAAAATAAGTTGAAGTGGGAACTCGCAGCTACTGTGTACCGTGTACAATGGCCTTTATGTGTCAAATGTTTAATGTGATTGGTACATCAGAAGCCTGTCATGTTTGATGGTCTGTATGAGTGAGATGACTTTTATAGGTTGGTTTTGTCAATGTAAGTGAGCATCTGATTGGTTCTGGTTCCATGTAAATGGATCATAGATGGCTCTATGGATGTAGTGATGTCTTACGTGCTGTCGCTGTCTGGTGCTCGGGTTAGGACACTCTGAACCAGTCCAGTCAGACTGGCTATCTGCTTCTCCATTGCCTCCATACGATCCCTGCTAACAAGGCAGATAGACAATGGATAAGTGTACACTTTTTAAATATACATTTTCTAAGAGTTTTCACTTGAACTTTCTCCTAAATATTAGGTCCTGTAGGCAGGTTAGTAGATGTTCCATTACCTATCAGCAACGTCACTCAGGGTGTCTCTGTACATAAGTGCCATCACCCGAGTGCAGGTTTTGTTTTGCAGAGTAAAAAACAATTTAGCTGTTGGATGAATCTGTTTGGGAGGAGACCTAGTCTCTTTTTAAAATGTGCCACACAATCGCAGGACTTCTTTATAAAAAGACAATGCCAAAAATAATGCATGAGCCAAATAAGAAGGACCACAGTGAAGATAAAGAAAAAATTTCATTTTTTGAAATTTTGTGTATTCATGTTGGTTTCATATTGATTTTGAAAAAAACATTTTCAACAAAAGTTGCAATTTAATTACTTTAAAAATGTTGTGTTGTAACCATGTGACATTTTACAACCTAAACTAACCTTTTAATAAACATATTTTAAGAGACTTACTGACCTTGACACAGAGTGATGAGGGTCTGCAGGGGTCCCCTCAATGATATCACTTCCTGTTTTTTTTTTTTTTTTTTTTTTGCCAACTTTTTGATTTCTTTTAATATTAATAGGCAGCGAAGCCGTTTTGTTAAAATATTTTATTTCTAGGAAAAAGTTATAAATGTTTATGCATTCCTACATCGTAGTTCAAAAATAACAGAAACAGAAAAGGTATTTATAATGTTACAAAAGATTTGTTCCCAGCATTTTATAAAGATTTCTGAAGGATCATTTGACACTGAAGACGGGAGTAATGGCTGCTGAGAATTCAGCTTTAGTGACCAAAAGTGATGCCTGTGGGGGATATTTGTTTTTAATGACACTACAAGTGTGATCAAACCATTAAAATATGAGGAAAATATTTTAAATATGAGCCTTGAGCAGCATAAGAGAATTCTTTCAAAACTGCCTTTCAAAAAAATCTTACCAACACCAAACTTTTGAACAGTAGTGTGCTTAAGGATATTTGTGTCTGGCATTTGCAATGATAAATTCTGCTTATTAATTTGTTTGTTCAGAGTGTGTAGACTGATGGACACTTCTTGTCAATTAAAATGTGTCTGTCAAAGAAAAAGTGCATAAATGTCCTCTCAAATTTACAGCTACCCTGTACCACATACATGGACATACACTATTGCCAGTGCTCACCGTGTATCCGTCTCGCCCCCAGACAATGGCGAACCAAATCCAGGCCCCTTACTACCATCTCCTAGGGGTTCAGAACTGGAGCTGGGTCTGGACTTAGGACTCTCTACAAACACAGAAGAGGAAGCGGAGTCCTTGCGGAAGGTCGTTCTCACAGGTGACCCTCGGCTTGGAGACCCGGTGAACGAATCCCTGTCACGCAGCTGCACGTCCGGAATCTTCTGCGGAGAGGAGGGCGGCAGACGAAAGCCCATGCCGAGCGTGGAGCTGCCATATGTATCAGAGTATAGAGAACCTCCAGGTTTATACAGACTGTCCTCTAGGTCGCTTTGCAGCGCTGCGGCTGAGTATGTACTGAGAGAGCGCACCGAACCTCTGCGGTACAGCCCTCCTGACACAGGGAAGCCGAATGGGTCAGCGATGGTGGCCAGGGACTGAGTAGAAGCAATACTAAGTCGACCCTCATGCATCAAGCTGTAGGGATCAGCATAAAGACCTTCATTCTTCAGGAGGACCATGTTTTTGCCAGACATCTCCTCGTCAGGTTTGACATCACGGCGCTCCAGGATGGCCGAGGAGGACGGGGTTAGGCCCTGAGCCTGTCCGTGAGAGGGCGAAGGGTGGTGTGAGTGGGATGGATGCTGGGGGCCCTGGGGGTGAGGGTGACCCGGACCAGCGAAAGAGGGGGGACGACCTCCGCTGTAGGAGAGACGGGATCGGGAAGGGGAGCCAGTGGAGGGTGAGGCAGTGGAGGAAGGAAGAGTGTTGAGGCGACGGGTAGGTGACGAGTCCCTGGATGTGTAAACCATCTCTCTCTAAAACAAGACAGAGAGAAAAATAATAGCATTTTATGAATACATCACTCTGAGTGACTTTATATGAATCCAAGTTCTAGGAGATTTAAAGGACTGAATACATGAACATAGAAATGATGTAGGGAAGTCATTCCATTTGTGTTCATAACATTTTAAAAGACATTATAAAAAGGAAGTGACATCATTTGTGTTTTCAGAGGAGCCAAGTTCATAAATTGCCAAGTTTTACTCTGATTTAATATTTAGAATTAGTTTGAGATTTGTCAGGCATAACATGTTTATTTTACTTTTCCTAAATCTGTTTGTTTTGTACTATTTATAAGAGCAGAATAATTCAACATATTAATTTGTATTTATTTACATTCAGATGGCACAATACAATTTATTGGCACTTATAGACATTATTTGTCGCATATAATGTTTAAAATCCTATAGACATTTAGGTAACGCTTTAGATTACGGCCCGTAATTACAACGAATTTACAGTGTAACTTTCGATAATTATAGTGTACCTATACAGTAAGTATGTGTAAGTATAGGGGAACAATATATAAAGTCTTGGGAATAAAGGAGTAACAATCAGGAAAATAACAACTTAATTATACTGTAAGTATTTTAGAACTAAGGGGTACTTATACTGTTATGATAGACAACAATCTTACATTTGGGAGCAATTTTGTCGAGAAAGTGCACTGATTAAGTTGTTCCAAGGCAAGTAGAAAGAACTATTGCAATCTTTTTTAATACATGGGGAAATATGCTTTTGTTTCATGTAGTTACAGTGTAAATATGACGAAACGGGCCGTAAATTAAAGTGGTGCTTGTTACACTCTTATTTCATGTAGTTACAGGGTAAGTAATTAAATTTTTTTTATAAAAATAAAAAAACCCACACAAACAATCTGGTATGACTTAGAAACCTTTATTTAAAAAACAACTTATTTCAAAACAGATTTAAAGTTACAACACTTCTTATTCGTTTCTCTTGCTTGACTACCTCCTCCTCTTGTTCCTCTTCTTTTTCTTTCTTTCCACTGAGGAATTTTAAGAGGGAATCCCATTTGCTATTCTGTATTAAAAGAAAATACAGTACACCCGGAAATGTGCTAACGCGAAAAGTCACGAGGATGTCGGATGTCGTCAGTTTTTTTTTTATTATATTTTTTTTATTAATGCTCACAACAAAATACACGGAATAACAGATAATGATAATGAGAAACAAACAAGACAGAATAACAGAGACGGCAGTTCTCGCGCGAGTTTCACACGAATCTCCCGCGAGAACGTCATGAAAGCTTCACGTTGCTCATTACAATATGCTTCGTCGAACGCAAAGTCGACTCTCATGCAGGCGCTGTGACAGTTGGTCGGAAGCAAAAAGATGAATAGCCTAAACCATGAGAAAATCTCTGTGTACTGTATTTTCTTATAGTACAGAATAGCAATGGGATTCCTTCTTAAGATTCATCAGCTGAGAAACAAGAGCAGGTGGAAGCCAAGCGAGAAACAACAACAACCAAAAAACTGACAAAACTTGTTAGGCCTACTTACTGTCAGGACTTTAGAATTTGAAATTAAAAGTTGATTTAAAAAAATGAATAATAAATGTTGTAGACCTATTTGTAATAAAGTTGTTTTTCAGATAAAGGTTTCGGAGTCAGTGATATCAGATTGTTTGCGTTTTTTTAATTACTTACCCTGTAACTACATGAAATAAGAGGGTAACAAGCACCACTTTAATTTACGGCCCGTAATGTCATATTTACCCTGTAACTACATGAAATAAGAGTGTAACAAGCTCCACTTTAATTTACGGCCCGTAATGCTTTCCAGCTTTCCTGTAGCTCAGTGGTAAGAGCATGGCACTAGCAATACCAAGGTCATGGGTTCGAGCCCAGGGATTGCACATACTCAGATACAAATGTATAGTATAACGCAATGTAAGTCGCTTTGGATAAAAGCGTCTGCCAAATGCATAAATGTAAATGTAATGTAAATGTAATGTCATATTTACCCTGTAACTACATGAAATAAGAGGGTAACAAGCTCCACTTTAATTTATGGCCCGTAATGTCATATTTACCCTGTAACTACATGAAACAAAAGCATATTTCCCCATGTATTAAAAAAGATTGCAATAGTTCTTTCTACTTGCCTTGGAACAACTTAATCAGTGCATTTTCTCGACAAAATTGCTCCCAAATGTAAGATTGTTGTCTATCATAACACTGTAAGTACCCTAAAATACTTACAGTATAATTAAGTTGTTATTTTCCTGATTGTTACTCCTTTATTCCCAAGACTTTACATATTGTTCCCCTATACTTACACATACTTACTGTATAGGTACACTATAATTATCAAAAGTTACACTGTAAATTCGTTGTAATTATGCAGTACTTTCCGGGACGTAATCTAAAGCGTTACCGACATTTACTGTAAAAACCACCTTTCAAAATTCAAAAGGCATCAGTTTCATAGATTTACTGTGCTACACTCATAGTTAGAAGTGCTAAGTGGATATGTGCCAAAAATCATTCAAATGCAAAAATGTGGTGCTGGCAAATCAAACATCTCAAAGCAAGAGCAATCCTCTGAGGCTTAACACAAAACCAAGAGCAGAGTTCTAGACTCATTGCCCCATTCTCTACTTCTCTCTCACTTTCCTTTCATTGGCCTGTAATTCAACTCCAGAGAGCTCTATTCACCCTATTCACTCCTTTCACCCAGCCTAGCTAAAGCTACTGGCATAACATTGGATTACATGACACTGTATTCAGATTTCACCAGTACTTCTGAGTGAGCGCATATAATATACTAAGCTACAATGAGCAGAAGAAGAGCTTTTAAAACTCTCCATTCACAAACACCAGGAAACCCACACTCATCTATTAGATTCTTTTTTCTGCCTGGTTGCATCTCAGTATCCTTCACTCTCTTTTCACCTCTCCTTTCTAATCTAGCATATCATTTCATAACTTGTACTGTATATCTGCTTTTCAGTTCACTTGCATTTATGCCACAGCTTGTTTTGTTTTATCTTAAGGCACTCATCCATCTTTTCTTTATATACTTTGCTTCTTTTTCCCTCTTCTCATCTCTGTTCCCTTTTGTTCTCCTACTCTGAGAGTAGTCAAAACTTACTGAAGCATTACAGGGATATAGCTTGTTAGCCTGCATACACAGACACATTCAAGTAAATGCAAGGACACACTCCAGGGAGCAGTTGACATGTTCTGTCCAGAGTTCTGCTGATGACATAGAAATGGGTTTTATACACACACACGTGCACACACACACACACACACACAGCGAAGGGCTGTAGAGTTTCAATTCGAGGGGTAATTTGAATAAATTCCAAGTAGTCAAAAGGCACAATGAACTTGTTACTGCAGGTTGCCACTTTGGAATTGCTTTTATTTTAATTAATAAAAAAAAAAATGGTTACACTTTATTTTAAGGTGGCCTTGTTACAGTGTAATTATACAATTAAGTACTGAGTAATAATAATTAACTACATTTACATTTACATTTATGCATTTGGCAGACGCTTTTATCCAAAGCGACTTACATTGCATTATACTATACATTTGTATCTGAGTATGTGTATAACTACATGTACTTACTATATAATTAGGGTTAGGGTTAAAGGGTTAGTTCCCCCAAAAATTGAATTTCTGTCATTAATTACTCACCCTCATGTCGCCCCAAACCTGTAAGACCTTCGTTTGTCTTCGGAACACAAATTAAGATATTGTTGATGAAATCCGAGGGTATCTGATCCACCCATAGGCAGCAACGACATTGCACTATTGACGTCCAGAAAGGTACTAAAGACATCGTTAAAACCGTTGACGTGACTACAGTGGTTCAACCTTAATATTATGAAGCGACGAGAATACTTTTTGTGTGCAAAAACAAAACAAAAACATCAACAATATCTTAATTTGTGTACCGAAGACAAATGAAGGTCTTACGGGTTTGGGACAACATGAGTGTGAGTACTTAATGACAGAAATTCCATTTTTGGGTGAACTAAATCTTTAAGGTTTGGTTTAGGGTTAATTGCATGTAACTATGCATAACTGGCTGTTATTACTATAATAACTACATGTAAAGTGTGTAACAGGGACACTAAAATAAAGTGTTACCCACAAAATAAAAGCAGCAACCTAACCTAAAAAAACTATAGGTGTGTCCCAATTCGCATACTTATGCACTATTCTATGACGTTTTTAAGTATAAATAGTGCGAGTAGTGCGTTCACTGAAAATTTCAAAAAGAAAAAGTACACTTTAAATACCCGGATGATCCACTAAATTAACAGAAAAACTAAGTGTGGAATGTTGGACACTTCATGCACTCAACTGTCGCAGCTTTAATTATGTATGGAGTGGGAGGGGCTATCAGACTCAGATGTTAAATGACAAAATAACCTTACAAAATTCACACACTACATGGATGAGTACATAGTGTATAGTGCGTCATTTGGAACACAACTTAAGGGCTTTCAAACTGGGGTCCTAGGGTTTTAGAAGGTCTGCAGAACATTTGAAACAAACAAACAAACAAACAAATAATCCTATTTTAGGACTAAAAAAAGTAAACATGTTTACTTAAAATTTTACATGTTGCATTTAATAATTGTAACACACTGTAATTTAGCCTATATTATTTTAGACAGACAACTTATATGAAAACATAGTAATAATTTTTCATATAATATTTTCATTATTTAATATTTAAAAATTTGTAAAATAAATGTAAAAACATTTAAAAAATATAAACATACAGAAACTTTATAATATTCTACTTTCCCAATCCTCATAACATATGTAAAAAACAGAATTAAAAAACAAAGAACAGAATAAACAGACTCAGACATGATTGTGCACACATACCCCCCAAAAAAGGAAATGAAAAGAACCATTTGCATACATTAACTCATGTCTAATGTTAGCTGAGCGTGAGCTTGACACTCTCAGAGGGTATGAAATGGTAAAGACGACTCGCAAAAGAGAAGTAAAAACGAACATTTGATAAACAGAGTGACGCAACATGATTGCATTTCAAAGTCAACCCACATCAAACTCCTGTGGTAGCACAGCGAGCTCACAAAGTGAAAAGAACTCCCAAGTGATATGCCAAAAACTGTGCATAATTTAAAAACCTCCGAGTTCAAGAACATCCAAATCTGAAAGACGTCGCTCAATGGATCAAACAACGGGTACCTCCCTTTAAAATATTTAACACGCAAAGAGGACCGTGACGTTGAAGGTTAGATTTGCCTCTGATCTCGACACATACTGGGATCTACATCCGTAACCTTGTGATTTCTGATTTTGACTTGGAAAAGAAAGCATTCTTTAAATATGGATTATGCTCTGTGCCTTATTTTACCCATAAGCCCATGCTGGGACAATGTAAGATGGCAAACAAACTGAATCATTGAAAGCGGTAGAAATATCTCACCCTGAGGTCTCCGTTGGCCAGATGTGCCGCAGGATAGGAGGCATAGATGGGCTCTTTGCGATAGATTTTAATGATGCTGCGGTCCTGTATGTCTCTCACGTCCTCCAGCTCGTAGAAGACGTTTCTGGCTTCATCTTTGATCAAGATGGCCGTGTTCGGGGACTTCAGCATTCCTGCTGTCAGCTTCTGAGGGAACATGTGCACGATGAGTGCGTGCAATGTCTCCAAACTGTTTAGCTCATGAGTGATATGAACACGCCTGGTCTCATCTCCGAACTGCAGGAAGAGGACACCTTAGGAGAGAGAGAGAGAGTTAAGAAGAAAGTCAGCAAAGAACACCAGGATTAAGAGTGTGTATTTGAATTGCATATAAAATCTTCATCCATTTGAATTACACTGTTTTAGCATAAACTAACAAACTTGATGTGATGCATATTTGTAAGTCATGCATAAATGAAACAGGTAAGATTTCTTTAACCGTACTAATAAACTGAATGTTTTAAATACACAATAACCAGGCGTATAGTTATCATCAATAAATTCAATTTGTCAGAATCATACATATTTGAATATGGCTTGTTGCACAACTAACCATGTTTTAACCATGTTTAAACTGAATAAATGTAATTGTTTCCACAATGAACATTTATGCTGATTCTAAGCAATTTTAAATAATGCATTTTGAAAATATGTTTATTTAAATAGATTCAAATTGTTCATATTAAACTATGCCATGATTTTTGAGAGGAGAATTGATTCCTGTTTCATTTAACTTTGACAAATATCAAGTGTGACAAGCATCACATTAAGTTTATTAGTTTATGTTAAAACTGTGTTAAAACATCCAAATGGATAGACATTTTATACGCAATTCAAATACTAGGCTTAAATATTTTTTGAGTGCTCTAAACTGCTGTGTGAGAGAGAGACGGACAGATTTTGAGTGGAATGTCAGCGACAGCAAGTCTCATGTTTACGGCTGCTGAACTCCTCCTGTAGACTTTTTGTCATCAGTTTCTGTCAGTTTATCTCGCCACACTTCACCTAATGGGGCAGCAGGCGATTCTAAACTTCCTGCTGATGGGACAATAATCTCTCTGTGGGGAACAGCTCAAACTGAATCACTTTCAGCTTATATTGTGCCCTTGCTGATGTGAAATGAAAGTTCACCACTAGGAGATACTTCACACCATGGAAACTAAAGCTAAAAACAAACTGTTGAAGGTCAGTTTATGTGAATGCATTGCACTGCTGTAATTAACACACTGCTATTAACTATCAAAAAGTAGAAACATTTCACACTAACTAATTGCAGAACAGAGAAATGTCATCTTCAGTCGAAAGCAAATAAGTACTGTGGGGCTGATTCGTTTACATGAATTATCCAAACAAAGTGATTCAATAGAATGAATCATAATTTCCATCGCTACAAATGAAAAACAGGAGAATGTGTTTAATCATTGTGTCATGTCACTCGACTGTAAAGCTGAAACCACAATACAATGTGACATTAAAAAAGGTAATGTACCACTTTGTCTCATTATTATTACAAGGCTTGTTATTTAAAAAGCTACAGTATTTTTTTTTTGCTGAACTGAGAAATCACTTTAATCATTACATTTAGCTAGATACTCCCCAACAGGGCTAATGATTGAAATACTAACTATGGTCTACAAACTTTCATTTATCCCACACATATTTCCTGAGGTTAATATGTTGATGTTTCATTCATTCTAACTTGCAAAAACTGTTTGTGTAACTTTGAGTTATTTACAAGGAAATGTTTATCACAATGAATACTTAATTGTCTATTAAACATCCAAGTACATTTCTGCATAACCTTTGGGTTAATGTTCACATTTTATCAAAGCTTCTTGCTTCTCAGTTGCACCCTGAATGGTTTTAAAATAGTTTCTGGAAAGGCTAAAAGGTTTTTCTGTGATTTATATTTGTTATACAGTAACAGTTCAGAAAAGTCTTATAAACACCAATTTAGTTACAGCAAGTTGTACAGTGGATTGGATAAATGAAAGGCACTAGTGAAGTTACTTATTATTTAGGGGCTTTGTATGTCATTACATTACAGAATTATTTCACAAATAATATTATGAAATATTATTACAATTTAAAATAACTTTTCTATGTGAATATATTTTAAAATTAAGTTTATTCCTGTGATCAAAGCTGAATTTTCAGCATCATTACTCCAGGCTTCAGTGTCACACGATCCTTCAGAATTCATTCTAATATGATGATTTGCTGCTCAAGAAACATTTATTATTATTATGTTAAAAAAAGTTTTTGCTTAATATTTTTGTGGATTCTGTGATACAGTTTTTTCATTACAGTACATACACATATTTAAGGTCACTTTTGATCAATTTAGCATGCTTGCCAAATAAAAAGTATTAATTTCTTTAGTATTAAAAAAAAATACTGAACTTACTGAATATTTTTGTGGAAACCAGGATGTATCTTTTCAATATTCTTTTATAAATAGAACATAAATGTCAAAAGAACAGCATTTATTTTAAATACAAATCTTTTGTAACATTCTAAAAATCTTTACTGACACTTTTGACCAGTTTAATGCAACTTAGCTTAATAAACATTAATTTCTTTCAAACAAAAAATCGTAATTTTGAAAGATAGTGTAGGTCGGACTCAAATCTGCATAACCAATGGAGAACCTGCTAGCTGTGACAGCACCACAACATTGTCACTAGTAAAGTTGATAACTTATTCTTGTGTGTATGTGGGCATTAGCGAATCAGCCTTTTGAGTTTTAGGTAAAGGGGGTCATTTACTGTGAATGGTTGATTGATACTCAGATGAAGTGTGTGTATGTTACCTGGAGAGCGTAGTTTATTCTGGCTTGCAGAGCGGGAGAGGGGGAGGCTCTGACGGAAACGGTTCATGCGGTTGAAGCCCAGCGGCATGTCGGCCTCAGACATGGTCTCCAGAGACTCAGCAGATGCGAAGGACAGTTTAGATGCCTGGTCTGCCAAACCTGACTGAGTGGACTGGGAGTGACGTGGACTACGACTCTAAATGACACAGAGAGAGAGAGAGAGAGAAAGAGAGAGAAAGAGAGAGAGATTTTCAGCATTTTAAATGGCATGATGTAAAAGACAGACATTACTTACTCACAAGGAGAAACCAAGAGCAAATTCCTCCAACCAGAGTAAATTGCAACTAAATGTGCCAAGTTTCTACACAACAAGTCTCACAAAACATAACATCACTGCTCCAAGGTGAGAAAACAAAGCAGATAATGTGTACCTGATTCTGTGTGTGTGTAATGATGGGAAAAACAGTAATGCATCGATAGGAAAATCACTCACAGGACAAACAAGCCTCTGTGGATATATCTCAACAAACAGACTGAGACGCTAACAATTACACAGAACAAACCTGTCTGCCACACTATAGCATATACGTTAAGTCTAAATCGCACACCTGTTGATTTCTTGTTAGATGCTTCAGTATCATTGTTGTGGCTGTTTTGAAGTATTTAATGAAGAGGGTTCACACAACCGAATCGTGGTGTGTTTCACAAGCTCAGAGACACCTGTAATGAGCTCCCAGGGTGCACTGGGGAAAGACTGGCAAGCTGGTTTTCAGAGCAGGACACATTCACAGAGCGGCATCACTATACATCAGATCAATTCTCCTCTGTGCTGTGAAAAAACACTTTCTTAATCAGTATTTTTGTCTTGTTTTCCAGTAAAAAAAACAGCCAAACTTCTTTAAAACAAGATACATTTACTTGATAAACACATTTTTGTAGCATATTATATTTTCAGAGAATAAACACTACCATTCAAAAGTTTGAGTCAGTAAGATTTTTTTATGTTTTTGAAAGAAGACTCAGTAGCGGAGCCAGATGGTGGCACTGGACACCCCTGGATTTCCTTCACTATACTGCCAGTTTGATGCTGATTTATTTTGATATGTGATGGCGCCACACATTTTTAATGTATATTAAAATTTTGAATATTAAGAGAATATTAATGTTAGTTGGATATATACTTGGTAACAATAAGGTTCATTTGTTAACATTAGTTAACTACTTTAGTTAACATGAACTAATAACGAACTGCACTTATACAGCATTTATTAATCTTTGTTAATGTTAATTTCAACATTTACTAATACATTATTAAAATCTTGTTAACACTAGTTAATGCACTGTGAACACAAACAATGAACAACTGTACACTGTAAACCCTAACTCTCAAAATACTTAATTGGTTTGAGTAGGACAAACTTAAATTGAACAAATTAGTTCAGTTAAAGTTGAAAATTCTGTCATTTATTACTCACCCTCATGTCGTTCCACACCCGTAAGACCTTCGTTAATCTTTGGAACACAAATTAAGATATTTTAGTTGAAATCCGATGGCTCCGTGAGGCCTGCATAGGGAGCAATTACATTTCCTCTGTCAAGATCCATAAAGGTGCTGAAAACACATCTAAATCAGTTCATGTGAGTACAGTGGTTCAATAATAATATTATAAAGCGACGAGAATATTTTTGGTGCGCCAAAAAACCCAAAATAACGACTTATATAGTGATGGCCGATTTCAAAACACTGCTTCAGGAAGCTTCAGAGCGTTATGAATCAGTGTATCGAATCATGATTCGGATCGCGTGTCAAACTGCCAACGGCTGAAATCACGTGACTTTGGCGCTCCGAACAGCAGATTCGATACGCTGATTCATTGTGCTCCGATGCTTCCTGAAGCATTGTTTTGAAATCGGCCATCACTTTATAAGTCGTTATTTTGGGTTTTTTTGGCGCACCAAAATATTCTCGTCGCTTTATAATATTAATATTGAACCACTGTACTCACATGAACTGATCTAAATATGTTTTTAGTACCTTTATGGATCTTGAGAGAGGAAATGTCATTGCTCCCTTTAGGCCTCATGGAGCCATCGGATTTCAACTAAAATATCTTAATTTGTGTTCGGAAGATTAACGAAGGTGAGTAATAAATGACAGAATTTTCATTTTTGGGTGAACTAACCCTTTAAATTAACTGCTATGAGTATTTAGAACTTTCAATTTCTTTTGAGTTCACAGCACTAACATATTTCAAGTAAACTGAACTATTTCATCATTTTGAGTTGTATGAACTAATTTCTTTTAAGGGAATTCTCGGAAGGGAGAATTAAGTGTAAAATTAAGTGTTATATAATGTTTTTATTGTGCAAGATTAATGGTAAGGGAGATTTAGTAGTGATTAATGTTTTGTTCATGTGCTCATGCTGCTTGGTTTGAGAGCAGGTTTTAAGTTGCTATACTCATTCAGTAAGTGCTATACCATGCTATTGTTAACATTTTAGCAAATTAGCAAGTCAGCATTTTTTAATTTTCTTATTAGGGTTTACAGTGAAGAAAATAACTCGATTTGCAATAACTCAAAATAAAAGTTAATTAAATATTTTATGTTAATTGCTATCAAAATATATGAGTTGGCTATCTCAGTTAGGAGCAATTAACATGCATGAGTACTACAAACTCAAACTGCATTTTCATTAACTAAAGTTACCGAAGATTAGTAAATACAGTAACAAATGTATTGCTCCTGGTTAGCTCATGGTTAGTTAACTAATGTTTAACTAATGAACCTTATTGTATGTTACTGTGAACTTTTTGGCTGTATGGTTAGATTCATTGTTTTGGACTGCCACCACTTGAGAACGCACCACATCTGTATTATAGCCCATTTGAAACGGTTTACCATCAGGTTTAGATTTCCTGAACATTTTTTTACGAACATATCTTTGTAAATGAACATTAGATCTTTTGCTAATAAACTAATAAAGCTAAAGCTAATAAACTTATACCCCCGGGTTCACAGACAAAGCTTAAGCTAGTCCTAGACTAAAATGCATGTTTGAGCTGCTTTAACTGAAAGGAACATATCTTAAAATATGTGAGAGCCATTGTTTTTTCTCAAGATGCACACCAGTAATGTTTTTTTCTAAGGTACATTTCTAAAAGCTACTTAAATACCCTAATTGAACTAAGGCCTAATCCTGGCTTAATCTAAGTCCTGTCTGTGAAACCGGGCCATTGGCAAGTTTATTTTCTTGTTTTTAGAATAAATCGAACAACATTTAGAAAGGTTTAAGCTTATAACAGATAACTTGTTTACACAGGGCACAAGCTCTTTCACACACACACACACACACACACACAAATGCTCAGGCACAGCGGCCGTGGTGTGGTCGTCCCCTTTCAGATGGTGTTTGAGTGCAAAGGGCTGGAACTGAGCTGATAGATGACCCCCCAGTGTAACTATAATGGGGTCATTTGTCCACAACAGTGAGCAGTCCGGGTGCTACACATACACAGACACACATACATACATCTACAAAATAAGAGGATGTTTACAAAGACACACACTGCCAAATAAATAGCGCTAACATGCACCTGCTATCAGTTTTGACTGCACTGTATATGATGAATTTTGTAAAGAGAATCCCTGCAAGATCAAAATAAGGGCAAAGATGGGTAAATATAGAGCAGAGGCAAATGAATGATGGGGCAGATTGCTGCAGGTATAAGAGCACAAACAGACCTAAAAGTGTAAACTGCTGATAATTAGCATACAGATTAAATACATTTGAGTATTTTTTTTTTCCACCACGTTGCTCTAAACAAACTATGAGTGAAAACACCCTCAAGACCATCCATGTAATCAAGATCTCGCTCTCTCAGGCTCTAATGCACTTTCAAATGGCTTTTTGTCAAATGCAATAAACACACAAGCTCTCACTTTCGTTTGAAATTTGTATCTGCGTCAATAAACGTGTCAGCTTGTGTGTCATATTACCTTTCTAAAGTGCTGTATTTTCTGAATTAAACAGAATCAGGAATCCCTGTAGGATTCTCTGCAATAAATCGCCACCTTCATCGCAGACACAAACACTTCTTTTGTGTTCCAACAGCAGAAAGGAGGACAACCCCATGCCAAAATACATCTGAATACAAAATGAAATGAACGAAACAGAATCTGACAGGACTGTAGTGTGAACTGCATACAATTATGGTAAATACACACACACCTAAGAAATCCACTACAACAACAGAAGATGTGATACTGAATGCAACATGACAAATCTGAGAATGAAAACATGTATATGAAATCACTTAGATATTCACTCATTTACTATACATGTATAGTGAGTACCACACATTCTTTAGTTGTTCAGAGAGACGTGCATAGAGGAACATTTTAATATAAAAATATTACTCTTAGTTCAGGGGACGTAATCAAATTCTCAGCTTGTGTTTAATTCACTAGTTCACTTGTTTTATAATCCTAAAGAGTGACAGTGGTAAACAG
>RJVU01026577.1:2483568-2494480 GCA_003731715.1 Anabarilius grahami
CAAAAAAAAAAAAAAAAAAAGAAAACATGAATCTGGAATCCTGTGAATCCTCGCAAATTGATTCACTAATGAATTAGACTTCCGAGAGTTTCCTGAAAAAATGCTTATTACTTAAAAAGCTAAATGAACTGGAAAACAACTGAAGTATTGTCAAGCTACTTATTGTTTATGTTCGTAGCACTGCTTTTTAAACTTAGCTACTCCCCAACACTGTCAACGACAAGCTTTGGGCCCTCTCTTCACTGTTAGTATATCGCTAGCTACAACGATTTAAACCTATGCTAATGGAAGAAACAATTTTAAAAAAAATGCTAATGAACCAGGGCACATCAAAACACATTTTTACCTCTAGATATGAAGAAATAATCATAGTAAAGAACAAGGCAGCGAGAATGACAGAGGAACCAAATCGACAAACCGACAATAATTTGCAGAGAGGCTAATTTTATATGGGATAACCAACCAGCGGAGATTTTTGCTTTTAACAGGCATCTGTTTAGGGCTCTGCATCAGCACCTAAAGGAAAAAATGTTCTGAAAGCATCTGACAATCTATCTTACCATGACAAGAACAAGCAAATGAGACCTAGGAGAGGAGACATGATCAATCCTGTCTGAGTACATAACCTAACCAGAGTATCTGGGTATCCCATAGGCCATAGCCAAAATTTTCTCCTGACTTTTCCCACAGAAAGCCCATAATTCCTGAGGGCACTAATAGACAAGAACAGAGAATGTAAAGATTAAGTATTGGATAAACAAGAGTGTTTGAGGTGTATAATGTTACGGAGGGTCAGATCAGAGGGAGTCCATTAGTCTAGAACGACTAATAATATGATTCACAAACCCTGAATGAGACACAGCAAGACCTATAGTCCCAAAATAATGTCGATATGTACTCAAACATGCTGTTTGCATGTTATAGTTCCTGGATTTTTCATGATAACATTCGACACAGACATAGAGAATGAGTGTGTCTCTTGACATGAGGAGTGTAACATGAGTAAATAAGTGTGAGAGTGAATAAGAATGAACGGAATCAGGAGGATCCGATTACAGAGTCTCACATAATGACACATTTATCACAGCCTGAGGCCATTTCCTGTATCCTTGTACAATTACACACACCCATCTCTAATCACATATGCATATAAAAGACATTTTATCCCTGTTAGAATAAATCTCATTCACAATATAATACAGGTTTAACAACAAGAGATTTGAGGGAGTGAGTAAGTATACATGTCTGTTTCTGAACCAACATCCTAACATCATCAGTGTACTCACTGTTGTGGCTTTATGATGATTTTTTCCTAGAGTCTTGTGCCATGGGTTTTTAAGATGCTGTGACAACATAAAAGAAGTTCAGTTTTTAAAAACATCTATAGAGACCCATGTGTTTGTTCTATTAAATTGACTTTAGCTGTAAGACTTAAGAGTTTGAGGGGCAAGTATGTAAGAAAATTGAAGCAAGTAAAAGAGAGATAGATGGAGATAGAGAGAAAGAGCAGGGCAATGAGATTTAGAAGATAAAAGCCAGTGAAGCAGATCATCACAAATCAGCGTCAGACCCGCATGACCCACAGATCAATGACCTTAAGGATGTCAATGTGAGCAGCCAAAGAGGGAGAGAGGGCAAGATCTCTCTCACTTTTGGGTACAATTTTGTCCTTATTGTAGAGCTAGAAAGAAAGCCCAAGAAAATAGGCAATTTTCTTCATCATCACTAAGAGTATTATCTAATTAGCTAAAATATTTAATAAACAAACACTCAAAAGTGGGATGTATAGAACTTGGTGCAGATTCAGTGTGGGCCTACAACAGATGTTGAATCACAACGTGTACATACAACAGAACATACACTGTCCAGCCCCCCCAAAAAAGTCACTATTTGGATTTAAATAGGCGAATGCTCAAGAGTCATTTTCACACATGAATTGGCACTTATGAGTCCAGACCAGAGTCCTGCACGTGGGCAGGTACCCGACGGGTGACCCACCAAATTTTATGTAACGGGTGGAATAATATTTACATGTTGGGTGTGGTGCGGGTGCGAGTCGGACGCACAGTAGGCACGGGCGGACTGTGGGTCCAATAGCCAAGGCTATTCCAACTTAATTCGGTGCATTTGACAGCTGTTTTCAAATGGTCCCGTGCTTATTTGTGTTCACGCTATGCCAAAGACCATTAAAGGATTACAGCACGATTTGCAGCGCTGAGCACTGCATCTGATTGAAAGCTAGAGATTATATTAAAGGGAGCACGCTTTGCTCACTTTATGTATTTAATATAGGCTATTCACAATTTGAATAAAAGTTTTAGAATATTTTTTCGCGCTGCTACAAAGAGAACCAGCGGCCAGGTAAACACTGCTGAGTTTCAGAAGAAACAATCGCATTTAAATGCCGAGTGGGTCGGGTCGGGTACGGGCTAAAATTCGTGTTTCTGTCAGATATCGGGTCGAGTGTTCTGTTAATAACTGTGGGTGTGGGGCGGGTGCGGGTTTATCAAACAGGACCCGAGCAGGACTCTGGTCCAGACCTTAAATTCATTGAAAGTCTTTGAGTTCTGCTGGAGTAGACTTTATAGAGTGCTTAACTCTTGCATTGTAAATACAAGATCTTGACCAAAAAATTATGCACCTCTTGATGGAAATAAATGTCGTGAGGTTATTTCCATCAAGAGGTGCATCATTTGGTCAAGATCGTGTATTGACAATGCAAGAGTTAAGCACTCTATAAAGTCTACTCCAGCAGAACTCAAAGACTTTCAATGAATTTAAGGTCTGGACTCAGAGGTGCCAATTCATGTGTGAAAATGATTCTTCATGCTCTCTGAATCATTCTTTCACAATTTTAACCCTGATGAATCTTGACTTTGTCATCCTGGAAAATGGCCATGATGTATCTTCATACATGGTAGTTTAAGAAATGAAAAGCTACACACTCCATCTTTTAGGATTAAAAGAACCGGTGCCAAACATATAACATGCTAGAAACATAATAATCACTGTAATAATAATCCAGTCATAGACTCTTAAGCGTTTGCCTATTTAAATCCAAACAGCGACTGTGTGTGTGTGTGTGTGTGTGTGTGGGCATGTTTTTGTGAAATATCAGGACACAAATGTGTATAATGACATGGGTATGACATAGGTATTACAAGGAGAGGGTGATTTATGAGGACATTCCCCATGTCCCCACTTTTCAAAAGGATTATAAATCATACAGAATGAGTTTTTGTGAGAAAGTAAAAGTGTGCACAGTTTCCTGTGATGGTTAGGTTTAGGGGTAGGGGTAGTGTAGGGGGATAAAAAATACGGTTTGTACAATATAAAAACCAATACGCCTATGAAATGTCCCCACATTTCACAAAAACAAACGTGTGTGTGTGTGTGTGTGTGTGTATATATATAAACACATATCAAATGAACAGAGCTTTTGAGACACATAAATAGTCAAAGCACTGACCTTAAAGCTCCAGTAGTTTGGCTGTTGCTATGGAGAAAGAGAAAAGAGGGAGCGATATTTAGACATTTATCTCTGTGTGTGGTGACACCTTATACACAGTCACCATCTCCAACCATGTGACATCTTTTGTGATAAAAGAATGAGAAGGAAGATATGAACAGAGAGAGAGAGAGACAGAGGGCACATCCCAGTGAAGAGATTTCTAAAAAAACTGGACAAACTCACATTCATTTCAACTCACTCTCAATAATATTATTTTATTTTGCTCTTTTATTTATGCCCAATTTATAATTTAATATTTTCATTTAACATGTTTTTATGCTCATCATGGCTTAATTTATTTAATCAAAAATACAGTAAAAACAATCATATTGTGAAACATTGTAAACTGTTTTCTATATGAAAATATTTTAAAATGTAATTTATTCCTCTGATGTCAAAGCTGAATTTTCAGCATCACTACTCTAGTCTTCAGTGTCACATGATCCTTCAGAAATCGTTCTAATATGATGATTTGCTGCTCAATAAACATTTATTATTATTATCAATGTTGAAAACAGTTGTGCTGCTTTTGCAATTTTGTGGAAACTGTGAAACTTTTTTTTCAGGATTTTTTGATGAATAGAAAGATCAAAAGAACAGAGAAAAAAACCTTATGTAACATTATAAATGCCTTTACTGTCACCTTTGATTAATTTAATGTGTCCTTGTTGAATAAAAATCTTTCTTTTAAAAAAAATATTACTGACCTCAAACTTTTGAACGGTATTATAAGTAGTATTAACAAGCATGAAACTTTTCATGGCACATATGCTGCTTCAAATGCAGCTTAAAAATGGCATTAAAGCACATGGTGACACAGTGACACATAATTCCTCTAGTCTGGTCGTCATATGGAGCTGTTCTGAATGGGCTACCCTCTAAATTAGCCTGCATGAAGGTATTTTGAGGCTTTCTCTCATGTGTCCATCAGCTGCCCTGTCTGAATGACTAACTGACAGGATTGCAGCAAATGAGAAAAAAAATTAATTAAAAAGATTCCCTCTGTGTCTATGCTTGGCCTGCTGCCCAGACCTATCAATCATACCGAAATCGGTAAGCTGTCTGCAGCGATTTCACCTATCTCTCCCAATTCGTCTGTGAATTTCACTTTTACAGAAAGTCGAAGACGTCATCAGCATAATCCGTTGTAGTCTTTAACTTTCTCTGCAACTGTAACTCTTTTGTTACCATTATATACTGAATATCTATCAAGTAACTTCAATCACTGTTGTTTCCACTACAGAATGTTTTGAGATGGGAATGACACCGTGGATGAAATAATATTTTTAAAATGAATTCTCCTCTGATGTACATTATTTCGACTGTCAGACGACAAATTAAATAAACTAGTGAAGTGAGAATGTGAGTGTGGTTTGACAGAGTTTATTTTCATAATTCAGTTTATTAAGGCCCCAGGAGTCTGGCCTAAAGTGCCCAGAGGTCCCAAATATTCTTTGAATAAAACTCAGACTGCCACTTATTTGTTGAACCCTACCCTGATCAATCAAGACCTTTCAATATTTCATGTGCAAGTCTAGACTACATAGTCAGCTGATTAAAAGTGTGTGTGTGTGTGCAAACATACGTTTAGAGAGGAAAATATATTTATTTAAAAAATGCTTGAAGCAAATAAACATCAACTAAATATTTCCTTCTACACAAGGCCAAGAATATGTTGAACAAACTCCCTTGAAGCAGGATGTTGATCTCAATGGTGTATAATAGCACACTGCTCATATAGCAATAGTTCAGCATTATATTTCTAGTAAAATAATATTCTGTGTATTCATTCACTTGCTTTCAACTTGCAGTTCATCCTGGTACTGAGCACTGCCCTAGGGATCAGCAATATGAAAAATACATGAAGCACTACAGCAATCCTGTTTTCACAGATTGACAAATACGCACAAAAACCTACAAGCTGAGGTTAAGACATCAGCATACACACATTGCATCAGTCTCTCCAAAAAGGAAATACCTCATACACACACATACACACACACAAACATGTTGGGTCATGATGTTGGGTTTACGTTTTATGGGGACTTTCCATAGACATAATGATTTTTACGCGCACACACACACACATTTAATACATAGAGTATTTATTATGTAATATATATTATATATATATTATATAATATTCATATTTCAGTGTTGGTCAGTGTATCTGTGCAGCTGATCTCTGGGAAACCAACAAACCCTTCTCAGATAATCCTATGTTTATTCTGTTGTGGAGCAGGTTTAACTGGTTTCTGTGTCTGGGCTGCTTTAATGATTGATTCAGCATGCTCCTCCAGACAGAAATGGGCCAGATAGAGGGGCAGGACCTCACCTGCGGGGACTGATTCTGGGTTACCTGATGTCAGGTACTACTGAGGGGCAGATGGACCCATTGCATTGCTGCCAGGAGGTGTTCTGGTACCGAACTTCAGCCTAAAGGCAAGCGATTTGTGCAGTTGATAGTCAAAGCAGGGAAATAAACTATACTCTGAACAGCTTGAGATCTAAGTGCCTGCTCAAGAACGTAATATTAAATGTCCCCCAGCAGCATTTTCAAACCAAAGCACTCTCATATTACGTGGGACATGATAGTCTCAAGCATGAAATGCACGACAGTGGGTTTATACACCACTTATATTCAACACACACACAAACATTCATTTAAACCTAAATTGAATGTGCATTAAGCAATTTCATGTTCAGGATTCAGTGGACTTTAAAATGACACCTATCAACATACAACGCAAAAGATTTTGGCTATCAAAAAAGTATTATTTCTTTATCTTTAAACCCTACCCATCAAATGCAACTTTATTTTAATGCTGTAGAAGTTAATAATGATAAGTCTCAATGAATCTTTTCCTTTTTGAAAAAAGGTTTTTTTTTTTTTGTTTTTTTTTTACTTTAATATTTTGTAAAAATCTTCAAAAAGATAATCTACAGTAAATAGACATTCAACATTATTGTATTTTATTATATAATAATTATATTTTCACTGTCTTTTCATTTTTTGAGTTGTATTGTTAAAAATGCCATATTTTCAAATAAAAAATATAATATTAAATGACACTCATAAATTACATTTTAAAAATAAGTACTAGCAGGCCTAAAATAATATTAGATAGCTTTAGATAACTTCGAGCAAAATGCCTGAATATATATATATTATTTTCAGAAAATTGTCTGAAAAGTATGGCTAGGTTAGAGACACACACACACACACACAAAAAAACCTCCAAAGCCATTTCAATTTGTGCTGCGGTCTCCAGCCAAACCACAGAGGAAGTGAAAAATTCACAGCAATGAAAAGTCTACTAAATCATTTCAATGTGACAGCCCTAAATTTCTCTCTTTGACATAGCTTTTGATAAATAACTGAAATAACACAACTACCGACACCATCATATTGGATCATAATTGTGGGCCGCCTCAGAGTCTTATGGATTTATGCACTGCAGGGCTGTGGCTTGGTGATGTTATTTTCCCCTAACAAGCAGAATTCCATGGAGCAGTATGAGGCCGGCGTCCTCAGTTGCTAAGAAACAACACTAAATGGGGGATAATTGGCTGTCTAAGCTGCGGCTGCTTTTGCCAGCGGAAAATCAACAGCATACTTAAGAGTTAATAGACAATACAGGTGCAGCTAAAAGGAAACATTTAAAAAAGGGATGAATCATGTAAAACAGATTTTTCCAGAACATGTAAAGACATAGATCACATGAAATAAGGCACATCCAAGGTACATTAATAAAAGGTATGCAGCCGTTGTGACTGCGGTTACGCCCACTGAGTGGCAAAAAGTCTAATGGCAGCATTGGTTTTCAGCGTGAATGCTGCGAAAAACACACTAAAACTGGAAAGAGCTTTGCGATTGACTGTACAAACAGATTTGACAAGAAATCTGAGGTATATTTTTTTACAGACTGCCAAAAGCTGAAGAAAAGAGAAGCAAATGGATCGCTGCAATTCACAGAAATAACTGAACTCAGGCAGCGAAATGTGGATTTGCATTTACCATTTTGTCAATGTGTTGAATTTTGGGGTAAAATCATACATTGTACTGTTATTGTTGTACTTGTATTGACAACTCATCAATTAAATATTTACAATCTTATATTCTGCACAATTGGGTTGTTTTTAAATAAACACTGACAAAAACTATACAAGTTTTTGAACTGGATAATATATATAACTGATAAGTGATCACTCGGATTTAGACCTATATTGTATTTATATAAAGTGTTCACAGGCAAATTTGGTTTATGTATTTCCCCGGCGTCGAAATCAGGCACATATAAATGTCAGGAAACACGATTGCACGGCTGTATGTCAATATCCACGGATTACTGGATCTTTGGTAAGTTGTAATAGGAACACTATCAAGTCCATCATTTAGTTTAATAGTTTGCTGTACTCGCGTTTTTGCAGTTTTCCCTATTAAATTCAATCATGCAGCAGACTTTTTTGCCACTCAGTCCGGCTGAGGGATCATGTTTCGGCGGGGAAGTGACATCAATGCTTATTTGACTAACATAACTGAAAATTCTGCTGGTTTGTTGTGAGATTTAAATTTGGAAGTAAATTTGATAACAATATTGTGCCTTTTTATCAACATGCACTGACGCACTGAATAAAAATGGTCGCAGGAAATGCATCAGCACCAAACTGCTTTGGCACATGGAAGTTAACCTATCAGAGGTTATTTACATAACCCAACCCCAACCCTACAGTCTTAAAGGTACAGTAACAAGAAAAGCTAAACTGTTTGCTGTTAAATGCTAAGAGGGTTACAATGGTATTGAAATACAAATTCTGACTAGCATTATTCAGAAGGAAAAATAAAATACTTCAAAAGTGTATTAGAACATGTCCCCTTTAAATCCACCTCCTGCATGCATCTGAAACGTAGTGGCATTTGTTTGCAAGTCAAATGCCACCATGTGCACATGAGCATTACAACCCAAAGCACCTTTATTATTACAGCAAAAGCACATCCTCATGTGCACTAAACACAACAATCAGGCCTGAATACTAGTTGCATCTGATCCTGTGACCAGCATTAGTCTCCATCTGAGAAACATGTGTCAGCCCAGCAAGCGTACCGGAGCTATACACCACCTGACCCGCATGCAAAACAGCTCTTACCTTCCCTCTCACATGCACACACAGACACAAATACATGCATTGACACATGTTCCCTCTTCTTGACATGCACACTCACACTAGTCACACACGCAAAACTCAAACCCAATTAGTATCAATCTGCATGCAGTCACCACGTCAAACAATCTCGCAATAACCAAACAAATGAGGCAGTCAGGTCGAATCTCACCTGCACCTGCACCTGCACCTGCACGCGTGTGCGCTAGTGAGTGTGCGTCCTCCCTGAACGTCCTGCCTTCAGTCTTAGCAGCTGGCTGTCAGGTGTGCAGAATACTCATTCTCGTATTCCTGCCCTCTCTCTCTGTCTCCGGCACATGCGACGACAGGTTCTTTATTTAATTCATTACAGCATCGACTGGCTACTGGCTGCTGCTTTAACTCTTCCGTGCTGGAGTCTCGGGAAAAGGCTGGCAGAGGGTAATTATCTCTCCTCCTGCCGGTTTACACACCGTTGCACTCTTCTGTCCGCTCTCTCCCTCTCTTCTTGTCCTCCTCCCCTCCCCCTTTCCATTATTCCACACAGGTTGCAGATAGGCAAGTAAATAAGGAGGAATTCCTGTGATGCGTCTTCCTTGAGGATATTCCGAAACCCTTCCCCTTTTCCTCTGCTCTGCTCAGTTTTTTTTTTTGCCTTCTCTGTTTCTCTCTCTCACTCGCTTTATTCCTTGTTCTCTCGCTTTCTCATTCTCTCCAGCCTGACCTTTGCAATATGATATCACCAGTTTCCATATAAGGGCGGTGTTGCCTTGGCAACTATGGACTCCACCTGTCTCTCACCCAACCTCCCTGTCTCTCTCTCTCTCTCATTTGATCCTATCATCTCTTACACACTCGCTGGGCATTAATGTCATGCACAGGTATATACTGTGATGAGAATCACATACAGAGAGGATGAGAGACCTGTAAAATAGGTGATAAAAAGACAAAGAGAGACTTTCAAAACAGCCCAGCTGAAAAGACTAGCTTTCCATGTTTGGTGCTAGTCTAGATAGTGGACTACCATAGCCATTTTATTTGCCAACAAAACATGCTGGTCAACCAGCTGATCAAGCTAGTTAAATGGATAGTTCACCCTGAAATTATAAATAAATAAATAAATAAATAAATTCAAACCTGCATGAATTTCAGTGTAACAGAAGGATTTTGTTAGTCGTTCTAGTCAATAAGGGTGGCTTCAAGAGTCAATCATCGATTAAAATTTCAGTCATATTAAGTACTTTATCATCCCTTACGATACTTGTGCATTGTAAAATATAGAAACGAAATATAGATGCATCTTTTTTGATGTCATTCATTCTAACTGCATGGAAGAGAGCAACATTTAGATTAGTGATCGACTGATTTATTGCCAAGGCCATTATTTCAGGCAACAAGTTTTTCTGTTTTCCCCAAGTGTTGGGAGCCAGACCTTTATTTTGACAGCGTCTGGACTTTTATTTATTTTTTATTTTTACAAATATAAGAATGGCAGCTCCTGAGTTCTCATTCTTCACCTTCATAAGTTTACTGTCTTTGTTTAACTGTTCTGTCTGATAAATTAGATAGACTTGTTTAAAAAAGAAATTAAACAGTATATGAAAAAGTATTATAGTGTTTGCCTTTCTAATCGACATTCAGCAAATATACATTTATATAATTTCAACAAGCCTTTCAATATCTTATAAATATTATTTCCATGGACAGTTATGTTCTTAACACACACAAATATTATAGGATCAGAGTATCAAGAAGTTGCTATCTACAGTTTGAATTTCATTTTTTATATATATTTATTCATTTTCAAAATATTTATAATTTTGTAAACATTTAAATAGTAAATAGTAAATTTAGTTGTAGCATGTTTTATTCTTAAAAATAAATAATGTTATATATATGTATATATACACAAACATATATATATATATATATTTTTTTTTTACACACACACACACACACACACACATATATATATATACAGTGGGTACGGAAAGTATTCAGAACCCCTTAAATGTTTCACTCTTTGTTATATTGCAGCCATTTGCTAAAATCATTTAAGTTCATTTTATTTCCTCATTAATGTACACACAGCACCCCATACTGACAGAAAAACAGATTTATTAAAAAAGAAAAACTGAAATATCACATGGTCCTAAGTATTCAGACCCTTTGCTGTGACACTCATATATTTAACTCAGGTGCTGTCCATTTCTTCTGATCATCCTTGAGATGGTTCTACACCTTCATTTGAGTCCAGCT